>APFE030085738.1:64567-78281 GCA_000404065.3 Pinus taeda
ACCAGGTAAAGAAAATGTTGTTGCTGACTTTTTGTCTAGAGTGAATTTGACTGCAGGTGAAGAAGAAACAGTGGATGACCAGATGCCAGATGAGCATCAGTTTGCTATCTCAGTACTCTCCCCGTGGTTTGCTGACATAGCCAATTATCTGGTCTCCGCACAGTTCCCTCCCCACTTATCCTCAAAGGAGAAGAGCAGAATCGTGAGGAAAAGTGCCTCATTCACTTGGATGGTGGGCAACTTGTTCAAACTTGGCCTTGATCAGATCTTAAGGCGTTGTGTGAGGGAGGAGGAAATATTGACATCCTCCTAACTTGTCATGATGGGCCTTGTGGAGGACATTTTGCAGCCAAGAGGACTGCCTTCAAGATTCTATAGGCATGCTACTATTGGCCCACTCTTCATGAAGATGTCAGAAGATATATCAGCCAATGTGACCGATGCCAAAGGATGGGAAAACCAACCCCAAGGGATGAAATGCCTCTCCAACTTCAGGTGACTCTTGAGCCATTTGAGAAGTGGGGTATGGATTTTGTGGGCCCTATCAACCCTCCTTCAAGGCAAAAGTCTTACATCATTGTGTGCACAGATTATCTGACAAAGTGGGCGAAGACCAAAGCAATCAAAGTAGCAACAGAAGAAAAGGTGGCCGAGGTTTTAAGAGAAAGCATTTTCTACAAATTTCGCTATCCAAGAGAGATAGTCACCGATCGAGGAAGCCAGTTCACCTCCAATTTGATTGAAGACCTGCTTGCTCATCAAAAAATCAAGCATAGGACTTCCACCCCATATCATCCTCAAGCGAATGGGAAAGTGGAAGTCACCAACAGAGCATTGGAGGGGATCCTAACTAAGGTGGTGAGCAGTAGCAGAAGTGATTGGGCAGATCGCCTGGTGGAGGCCACTTGGGCCTACAACACCACTTGGAAGACCACAACCAGCTTCACACCCTATGAGCTGGTCTATGGAAAGAGAGCTTTGCTGTCAATTGAGTTTGAATACAACACATTGAGGATGACAGCTCAGCTGGACCTAGATCTCAGCCATGCTCAACAAGAAAGGTTAATGCAGCTGAATGGGTTGGACGAACTTCGAATGCAGGCCCTCCTCCACTCAGAAGTGACTCAACTTCAGAGGAAGGTGTGTCATGACCGGCACCTCAATGAAAAACAATTCCAGTCGGGAGATTGGGCGCTGCTATATGATTCGAGACATAAGGATTTCAAAGGAAAGCTGAGAACGAGGTGGCTAGGACCATTTGCAGTGGAAAAGTGTAATGACAATGGTTCCGTCCTCATCCAAACTATTGATGAAGAAGCCATTCCCATGCTCGTCAATGGGCATCAACTAAAGATCTACAGGAAACCTCTTTCAAGGCAAGAGTTCGTCAAAACCATGGAAAAATCAGTGCTAGTCATAGAGAAGGGTTCTGCCTCTGTTTTGGGCACACCCTGAGCATCATCTCATATTAAAAAATAAAATAAAATAAAAATAAATAAATAATGCAATAAAAAGATCCTTGGTGAAAACCTTTCTGAGGTGCCCAAGGCAGGTGGTAGGGGTGAAAACCTCATTGAGGCACCCCTGCTGTCTCTTAAAAAAAAAAAAAAAAAAAAAGAGATGGGAATAAAAAGATCCTTGGGTGAAAACCTTTCTAAGGCGCCCAAGGCAGGCGGTAGGGGTAAAAACCTCATTGAGGTGCCCCTGCTGTCTCTTTAAAAAATAAAAAAAATAAAAATAAAAAGAAAAAAGAAAAAAAAGGGGAAAAAAAAAGAGAAACAAGAAGAAAAATAAGCTGATCTTTGAAAATGTTGCAGGTTGCAGGTATATAGCGCACAAAAGGAGGAATGTCAACTCAAAGACAAGGGTCCCTATCAAGCTACCAGATAGCCTCTCATGCACACCCACCATGAACACTCATTTTTGCAAAGTTTGGGGCACAATCAGATCATGGTTCGGCCTTCTACAGGAAGTTACAGGACTTTCTACAGGAAGTTCTGTATTTCTATAGGAAACTTCCTGTAGAACTTTTGGACGGGCCAGAATTGACTGCAGGGAAGGATTTGGAGCTTTAAGTCGACTGAGGAGGCATGCAACCACCCTTTTCTACCATTCTCCACTCGCTCCACCACTTTTCACCACCGCCACTCCAATCTGAGCAAGCATACCCGCACATGCAACCAGAACTCTGTTTTTCAAATAAGGAAAATTGTGATTTTTCAATCTCAGAAATAAGGTCTTTTGAGGCTCGAGCACTCACCTGTTTAGGCGATCTCGAGACCTTTCACCTGTGCAATTGGACTCAAATTATGTTAGCATGCACCCCAGGAGGAGAAACAGCTACAGGATGTCCTACAGGAATCCTGTAGCAGCTGATCCAGCTGGAGTACCTGCCGCGAAAACACCAGCAGCTTGTAGAGCCGGTGCATGCCATGTTCGCCACCAGAGGAACGGGTCTCCAAGACTCACAGCCAGTAGCAACCAATGTAGGGAAGCTCCAGCACCTAACCACGAAGCAGCAACACACAGATCCAGCATCCTTCGTCTTGAAACCTGGAAAAAGCCACGTCCACAACCGCACAGGTAAGTAACTAACCTTATTTCGTCCAATTGCATAAACTATACTCTGAATGTGCACAAATTTGAAAATGGGCGGATTGAACAAGGCTGGTTTCCACTCAACTGGCCACCACAGCCCATCAAGCGGCCTCCTAGGATCCAAACTGGATCGATTATGCCGAAAGGGTGGATAATTAGCACGTGGGAAATGTCCAATCGGGAAGAAGCGGAGGTATGACAAGATTGGCAGCGGTAAATCTAGTGGAGAGAATTTGGCGGTCAGGGGCACGCTGGGATATGATTGCGGTGATGTCAGCCAACGGACCATCAGGGACAGCTCAACCCCGCGCCATGAATTCCGCAGCAATTTGAAATCGACCGGTTGATACTTATGATGCACTGCAGTCATTTATGAAACAATCGTTTTCCAGCCGAATGTGCATCCTCTTCCTCTGCAAGCGGTTAACCCGAAGTTTTCTACCTGTTATAGCGTCTTGCTGCCGCTCAGATTGGTCCTGCGCTACCGTAAACTCCTCCAGAAGCCGAGAACAAACTTCTACAGGAAACTGCGCTACAGGAAACGCGACATCCGAAGCAGTGCAGACTGTTCACGCCGAGGGTGGCGAATTTCGATGAGGTAGGCAGAATTTAACCTCCCCATGCAAAGAAAAATTTTCAAAGGTGGTGCAATCGACGTAGAAAAGGGGTAGAAAAATTTAAGTGCAATTCTGTCTAGTTTTATATATGTGTCGCTGCTAAAATCGTCGAAGTAATCTGCATGAGCAACTTCCTTCATGCATGAATGAAAACTCTTTCCTGTAGAGGGTGATACCCTGCCGAAACACTGTCAAAATTGTAAATTTTATGTCGCTGAGTGTATAACGGAGACGTAGCTCTGTGCTCCGAGTGAAAATTCTCGAAATCCTCCTTCTATACATCTGAGCAGGAAAATTCAGCAGGGTAATCGACCAAAGTTTTTTTTTTTCCGCTCTAAGGAGAGAATCCACCCAGAATTCTCAGTCTGCGAGCGCGAACACAGAATTTGACCATGTCGGGTGGGTTCATTCGAAAGGAACCATCAGATTCAAAGAAGTTACGGGAAACCCCTGAGGTGGTAGACCTATTTTCCCGTTCACAATGGATGTCATTTTGTGACAAGCTCCAGGGGCATGACGATGAAATTACGGAAGAATTCCTTCGGTCCCTGAAGCCAAAGTCAAAAACATTGGCCTTCATCAATTTCAGAGGACTGACCCTCAGACTCACCCCACAGCTCATCAGCAGGGTGACTGATCTTCCAATGGGAATGCCTTGGGATAAGGAGGAAAGGAAGCTGGGTAAGAAGGCTAAGGAAGAATTCTTCTTGCCTGAAGAACAATTCTCAGAGGATAAAAACAGAGTTCGTAGGACTAGCCTACAGCCATTCTGGAGTGAAGTCAGCCTCCAAATTGTGAAGTATATCACGTGCGAGGGGCAATTTAGCATTATATATGGATATCATTTTCGGCTGCTCACAGAACTCAGACACCACATGGACCTCCCCTCAGAACAAAAATTGAGCATTCCATATTTCCTCTTGCAGTCCATGACTGAATGTTGCACCAAACTCAGAGAAGGGACACCAGACCAGCTAGCTCATAATGGTCTTATTAAGCTCCTCATGGAAGATGCACTCCACACTTTCACTGTCCCTCTCTCCTGGGAAATTTTTCGGAATATGTCAAAGGATGATGACATCCGAGTCTTAGCCGAGGAGCTCACTTCTTCTAGCAGTGAAGAGAAGGAGCCTACTCGGGTCGAGAAGAAAGAAGAAAGATAAGACACCCCTGGAAAACCACGAAAAAAGGAGCAAAAAGAAACACCAGCAGCAAAGCAAGCTCCCAAAACAGGGGATGATGGGATTGCCCCAACGCCTAGGGAAAAACAACTACAGAGCAGGGCAGAACAAACTGAGAAAGTCCAGGACAGTCAGGGCACCCCTAAGGCTACCTCAGCCAAGATGAAAGAAAAAATCCCCTCGGCCAAGCAGGCTAAAACCGTGCCCTCGATTGCTGCAGGAAAGCAACAGGGTACTCCTACAGGAAAGCAACAGAGTGCACCTACAGGGAACCAACAGAGCACTCCTACAGGAAAGCAACAAAGTGCTCCTACAAGGATGCATCAGAGTGCTCCCACAGGGAAGCAGCAGAGTGCTCCTGCAAGGAAGCAGCAGAGAATTCCTACAGGAAAGCAGCAGAGTCTTTCTACAGGAAAATTGAAAACGGCTTCTACAGGAAGCTAGAAAGCAACCGCTACAGGACTTTCTACAGGAAGTCCGAAAGGAGGACAACATAAGGAAAAGTCGGCTGAAATCCTAGCTAGGGAGGTAGTAGCTGTGCCAGCCGCCCTAAGCACCTCTCCCAAGCCAAAAGAAAAATGAAAAAGGGAGACTCCTCTATATTTCAAAGCAAGAAGGAGTGTAAGAATTAAGACTGGCAGACCCCAACCTCCATCCAAAGAACCAATCACTATCATGGATACCCCTACCATCCCAAGGGATAAATCTCCCTCCAAAGCATCCATTACTTATGAGCGGGGGAGCCCAAAAACATCTTCATGGAGGGACAGAATCGAAAAATTAAGCTCAGAAGCCTCTTTACAGGATGCTGAGGCTATTCTACAGGAAACTCGGGCTAGGCTGAAAGAAGCAGAGCCAGAGGAGGAGGGAGCAGCTGAGTCACCACCAAAGGAGGAGAAAACTGATGTTATCATGGAACCAAGCCCACAGCCCAACTTGGGCTCTTATTATAACTTTGGAAGGAGGCAGAATTATTCCCCAAAAGTTTACAGTGCCACTGTTTTTAGCACTAGAAGAAGAACGGGTACAAACCCACACGTGGATGAGGATAGCTAAATCTAAGGGAGTAGTAGATATTGGGCCTCTAGAGGAAAGGCTCAAGGAAGCACAAAGAGAATTGGCAAGAGTGAGGCATGTGGAAAGCTCTCAGCAAGCCAAGTTGAGAGAAGAAAATGAGCTGCTCAGGCAGCAGCTCCAGCTGCAGGGACAGAGGAAAGAAAAGGACATGGCAGCCAAGGATCCCTCAGCAGAGCCTCAAGGAAAAGAAGAGATGCAAGCTGATCTTGAGGAGTTCAACCGGCAGCTACATGAAAGGGGAATGCAGGCAGAGATGGAGATACAATCCCTAAAACAGCAAGTGCAAGAAAAGGAGGCACAACTGGCCTACATGGCTAGTTGGGCAATGGAAGCACCACAATGTCGGCAGTCGGCCAAATCTTATGGCCTGTACCTAAGGGACCAGTGGCTGTAGTTCCAAATCAATACACTAGCACAGAGGGGTATCTCTCACATCCAAAACCCTCAGCAGTTCACAGATTTATGTAACACCAGTTCCTCGGAAGATAAGGCCAAACTCTTAGAGTTTTACCTCCATAATTTGGCCCTTCCAAACATCACTTCGTGGGACCCCAACACAGCAGTAGGGGACATGCAGCTGATGGAAATGACCTCATGGTTAAACCACGAAGAGAAGAGAGTAGCGGAGGTCAGGAATGTCATGGACCGGGAGTTACATGAACCACTGCTGATTAGAGCAGAGCCAGGGGACCCCACAACACTGATATCCGCTCACCAACACCTAGCAACCAACTCTCGGGGTTTATTAGAGTACATGGATCGTCAGGCCCAGGCTATAGTACATTTCAAGGATATGGAGAGGTTACTAGGGGACAATTGTGTTCATGCTTGCACCCGTAGGTGGAACACATTGTTCCACAGCCTCAAAATTTGAGAATATCACACTCCAACTCGGATGAGGGAGGCTTTGGCACGGGTACCTCTCTACAAGAAGTCCATGCAGAACCTCCAAGCCAATTGAATAGGCCTCAAGCTAAGTCCACCCTTGGTTTTGGGGTTGTTAGAGGGAGGCTTAGAAGAGGAGGAGCATAAGCAGTGGGAAGAAGTGGAGAGGAAGGCCGGATTTCATGACAGTGTGGAGGACACTAGTTCAGAAGCCTAGGACATGAGAGTGGCCATCACAGCAATGAAAGACAAGGAGCTGGACTAGTTGCTCAGGGATGAGCAACCCTTTTAGCAGGGGGGTGATGATGAGACCCAAAATTGGTAACAATTTGGGCTCATTTGGCCTAATTTCCCTTGTTTAGTCCTTGTTCAAATCCATAATTTTCTATAGTTTATGCATTATTTTTGTTATGTTTATGTCTTTGGTACGAATAAGGGAAGTCACTTTTCCTAGGTGGTTAACACGTGTCTATTTCAGGTTTTTTGACATATATTGGAGCAAAGTCAAAGCAATCATGAGCTATAAGGCAGCCAAGATTGAGGTGAGGACTTGAAGGGGGAGTGCCTATGGCATTCAATGACCCTTCCTTGGGATCTCCACCTCCAAATCCGATCTCCAAAGACCACCGAACCAAATCTAGAAGGCAGCCAAGCAAGATTTAGAAAGGGACTGTTTAACTCACAGTTTGACAGCTGAGTTCCACAAATTGAGGTGGCCAGCTAGGTTCCTCGTGATCTATAAATGTTGAGGCCTGAGCCTTCGTAAAAAGAATTTTGAAACTATTGTGTACTTTGCACCTCAGTGCTGCAACTCTATTTTGTTCCTTTGTAGCCATTTTTGGCATGACTGTTATGATTCTTTTTGGATAATGAGAAGTAGTTTGGTTTCCTATCAAAATCTGAGTTTTTCATAGGAGCCAAAGCTCTCAGGGTTGGGCCCAACCTGAGAGCCTAGGACCTCCTTGTTGTATTGTTACTTTTCCTTTACATATCATTGTTTTCCTTTATGCATTTGAATATATTTCTGTTAAGTAGATTTCGTTATGGTTGTTGGAATAGATCACTGTTTATGAATGACTTTGGTTTAGGTGTTTTGGTAGGGTAATAACAGCAGAACCTCCAAGAAAAAGGGACAACCACACTCCTGGTTTCGCCTCATCCTTATTGGATGTGGGGCTGGAATTGAGGAAATAGTGCTGCCTCACAAAAACACTAGTTTGCTTGTTTATGCAATCTTTAATGTGCTTGTTTTATTAGCAGAGATTAGTCATGGGTTTAGACATCTGAAATGTTTCTTTACATAGATGGTGTACAAATTTTTCTTCCCAAATAAAGTTGCTGCTCATTTATGTTGATTGATGGATAGACTAGACTAGTTTATGATTTGATCATTTGTAGGTCTTTGTTGATTTGATCAAGGTACACCGTGCAGGGCATCTTCTTCGTTCATTCATCCACCCAAAGCATCATTTGAGCCACCTGTCCTCTCTCTTAGCTAAGTTTCTCGTTCCCTATCTACCATTTTTGTCCACGAATCCTTACCTCCTTACCTACCATTGCCTTAGCCTTCTTCAAGCCAAGTCAGCGTTCTAAATCTCTTCACCAATCCACCCAACAGTCCTTAGGCCATTTTTAGACCCCTATCCTACCTCCAGATCCACCCATGCACCTTCCCTCACTCATCCATCCCCTAAGAACCGATTCGCAAACATCCTGTAGAAATTCTGAAACTTCCTGTAGAAATTCTGTAACATCTTGTAGAACCCCTGCAGACTTCCTGTAGAAGCTCACAAGTGAGGTTTCCTGATAGCCAAACCTTGTGAAACTCTGGGGAAGAGTGTTCGGGACTCCTTAGACCACCTCTGAACCTCTCCAACCATTTCCAAGCATTCCTCTCCCTTGATCCACTCCTGCACAGTGAAGCATAGTTCAAGCATATGCATGTGAAAATCGACACTTAATCAAAAAAATACAAAAAGATACTTTCCCAGGACAAAGGTAGCTTAGACATATGCATTTTCCCTTTTTGAAGTCAATGGCATCTCATTCAATAGTTTGCATTCTCATTTTTACATCAGTAGGACTAGCCGATATAATTAGGGTTTGCCAGGGTTTGCATTTCTTTTTGGCTTTCAGTTTCTTATCGCAAGTAGATTATCTTCCTTTGAGTTAGCTTTCGTCCATCACTTAAAAGCTTCTTTTGAGAACTTATAGAAGTTGGCTAAGGCCCCTAGCGGACTTGTGCTAGCTGACCAAGTGACAGCTGCGACAAGGGCTAGTACTTGTGCATACAACACTGTCGCTTCCAAGTTTGTTACGAACAACCGGGTTGATAAAAGTAAAGAAGGGATTCCCAGGAGTCACAGCATTATTGCTACAATACTGGAGCCCACCAACAGGATGTAACAATTTATCTCCTTCTAGTAGATTCGCATACACTACTAGTTCACAGTTTACAGTCTCCCCTTTCTCTTAACGAGATCTCTCTTGTTTGGATCGATACACAATCTTTCTACTTCTCTACTTTTGTGTCTCTATACACTCTTTGTCTCTTATCGCGCTTCTCCTTCTTGTACCTTTCCATGCATATTGACCATTCCCACACTTCCACAAGGATCAAGACTGCATGCTCGTCCATCACTTAGGGATCCCATTCCCTAAACTCAATGTTTCACCAATAGTTTGATAAATCCATCAGGGAGATAGGTGGTTAATTAAATACAGTGGCTTGGGTTTACAAGAAAATACTCCTCCTCAGTCCTCTAAATTCATGTCCACTTTCCTTTGCTAGTCAATGAGTTACATTTCCACATTATTTGCATGAATTACAATTCATAGCAATATTTACAACATAGATTAGCAAAAAGGGTTGTCACAAACCCCAACCCCTTAGAGGAACACTTTCCTCAATGTTCTATGCCGAAAAACACAATTTAAAGGTAGAAACCACCTAATAGCGTACCCGGTTAACCCCATTTGGAGCTTGGAGACATTAGCACATGCCAATGCCCATTCTGGAAGGGCATTCCATTATGAAATGACCACTTCTTGTCCATGGTTTGTAAGCTATTTAACTCAATTTCCTTAAATGAATTGTTGTACTAGAAGGCCAGGGGGATGCATTAGACCTTATGTAGGATTGCAGATGGTCTCCATTTTGAGTTTGGTCTCCAAATACGGGGCCCTAACCCTCCAGAGGGCTACATTGGCACATGTAGGGTGTGTGTAGAGAGCCATGGGCCTCCATAGTAGTAGACAACACTCCATGGATCCCTAGATATGTTCAAATATTGCTTAAGATTCACCTATTAGATGAGGAAGATGCACTTGGTTCACCATGCCCAGCCGACCCCACAGTTGTACCATTCATGTGGTAGATGAACTAAGACTTGTATATTGATATGGCATCACTTACACCATCATCTGAGCCCTTACAGATGGTCTACAGGAATCTTCGATCTACTTGGAGACCTATGAGTTTAATTGTGTGCCCTCACACCCATTGGGAGCACCACAGGTTTATTATTTGGAGAACAAGTGGCCAACCCCTTGTCCACTACTTTTGGTAGTCCTATTTCTCATTATGGAACTTGTGGACTTCATCAGGCCTCTTAGATGGCCCAAAAACATGTATTATTGATCATTCGACCTCTTGAGAGGCTTATTCTTTTCTTTATGAGCTAGTTTGGTGGGTTTGTCACCAAAAGTTAGTTATTTTGTACATTATTTTATTTTAGGGGCTAATGTAGGCCCAAGTAGCTAAATCAAACTCATTAGAAATGTATAAATAGAAGCGATGAGGATTCATTTTAGCATCATAACTTGGATTTGGAACCTGTGTCTCTTTAGATATTTTCACTATCCTTCTTGGAGGACGAATTTTTGGAGCATGGAATGAATTTTAATTTTTGGATATTTTTCATATGTCTTGGAGCTTCTTGATGGAAATTTTTTGGATGGTTGGATATATTATTATACATGTAAGTACATTTCAATGTTATTCTTTCTTTCTAATTTTATCACATACATTGTTGATGGGATTTCGCTATACTAGGGCTTATTTGTTGCATCTCTTATGCGAAATTGTGGAATTTTTGTTTCTAGATAGTGAATGCTTCATGTATGGGCCATGTATAATGAATGAATGTTCCTAAGGATTTCATTACTAAAATTCATCTTGTTAAACCATTTATATTGCAAAACGAAGTATAAAGTCCTTGAAATTGCATGGAATGAATTTTAATGTTTGGATATTTTTCATATGTCTTGGAGCTTCTTGATGGAAATTTTTTGGATGGTTGGATATATTATTATACATGTAAGTAAATTTCAATGTTATTCTTTCTTTCTAATTTTATCACATACATTGTTGTTGGGATTTCGCTATACTAGGGCTTATTTGTTGCATCTCTTATGCGAAATTGTGGAATTTTTGTTTCTAGATAGTGAATGCTTCATGTATGGGCCATGTATAATGAATGAATGTTCCTAAGGATGTCATTACTAAAATTCATCTTGTTAAACCATTTATATTGCAAAACGAAGTATAAAGTACTTGAAATTGCTTTTGTTGTTGCCCTAGTGCCAAGAGAAGTTGTCTTTGAGGCCTCCCTGACCTAGAAAATTCAAAGGTCCATAGTCATAATTCTACCTGACTCCATTTCTCCCCAAATGATTAGGCACTGGTTTGCCAAAGGTGATCACCTTAAACCTATTTTCCTTCTCCCCTCTCCTCTTCTCTAGGTCTAATCCTCTAGGTCACCTAGGGCATCAATTATCTCACAATCTAGCCATCCAAATACTTCACTTTTTGGTACACAACTGCGATCATGTGTCCTCAAGAAGCCCTCCTAAATTCATGAGAATCCGACGGTGCGATCTTGAGATATCACAGGACCTATCTTGAAGAACAATTCTTGCCCTTGGTTTCCCTAAGGATAGAAAACTCACTGGGATTATTGCATTGTATTTCATTGAAAATTCATTCCTTGATCCATTTCCCCTCCCTACTTAGCTCAAGCATATCATTGGTTGCCAAAATCATATCCCCTTGACCTAACCTCGGGTCAACTTGGTCCTATGTAGTCCCATGCACTATTAAGGTTAATTATTCAAAGATCACCTGGAACACAAGTTTCCACAAGAATTATAGAATTTAGGAAGCTCCTTTACAACTCACATTCCCTAAACCAAGCCTTCAAATCCTTATTCCCCTATCCTAAAGAACCTTCCACCTTGCTTAAGAAGAAAGCAAGTCCCACTCTTGAGTCTCTCCTAGGAAAGGGTCATCGAGATCACCTCACATCCATCTTAGTTGGTTTATCCTTCAAAAGTGATTATCTATATACCAAGACTCCTCCCATCGGTGAAAGTACGTAAAGAGTAGGAAGCTTTAGTTGTGGTGACAGTAAGCTTTAGCTTCATTGTTTCTCTTAACCTAGCAAGTGCCCCTCTTAGTTTGAGGAGTAACATTTTGGAACCATTGTTGGGGAAACAAAACATGCATTTTGTTCCCCATATGACATATTTACATAACATTATTGGAGATTCCATTGGAAGAATGAAGCCCTAGTTCTTCATTGAGCTTTAACGTCGATGCTTGTAGGGTGAAGCAAGCATTTTTCTAGACATATTTAAATTCACCCTTGCGACTCCTACATATTTTTCATGTATATCTCAAATAGGTTGTCTTTCTTTGATAAATTTCCTACTTTGGACATTGCTATCATCCTTGGGAACCATAATCATGTCACGGGAAGGATGGTATGTGGGGTGCCCATTTTTGATGGTGATCCACTCTTCGCAATTGACCACGTAGAAAGATTTAATGCACATGCTTCAAGAGAGGAGGTTTTTCACCAAGATGTCCTTATGTTGTTGTTCATGGGATCTCTCGATGGCCATAACTCATGGCTACATAATCATGCACCTAAGAGAATCTCATCTATTGAAGAGTTCGTTGATGGCTTTCTTAGACATTTTCAAGTACACCCTGCACCCTGCATTAAGCATCCAAGAGGAAGCCTTCATCAAGCATCATCAAGAGATTGAGAATCTAAGTAATGAGTAGCAAGACAAGTCCTCTTTGGGTCCACATGATGAAAAGGATGATATTGAGGACACGTGTTGGGAAGAATGAGTCTATGAAAAGTGAAGTTGAGACTAACCTTACCTTTCTCAAGGATAGTACTCCCAATGATTATCCTTTATAGAAACTTGAGGAAGGTGATCCCATTGTCTCCTTAGGAGATGACATTGGAGATTATTTCCATATTGAAAAAGAGAAATGGGAAATTGTCAGGCCAAGAGGTAACTCCTCAAATGTAATTGTATTATTCATTTAGGTTGTTCATTATTATATACAAGAGGGAGTGAATGTTCAGTTCATCTCCCGATGACTCTCCATTTTCTCTATTATTTATTTACACTAAATACAGTTGTTCACCCAATCCCTATGATTAGGTGTCAACATTCCCCACCTTAATATGAAGGGATGTTGGTGATTCCAAGTATCATTATGAATCTTTCAATCTTTTCTCTTCCAAGCGCTTTGATGAAGATGTCTGCAATTTGCTCATTAGTGGAACAATGGTAAAGATGGATTGTTTTGGCCTCAACATGATGTCGAATCAGATGATATTCTGTATTGATGTGCTTCGATCGATCATGTAACTTTGGGTTCTTGGCCAACTTTATTGCCGAGGTATTGTCAATCATGAGTGGAGTTGATTGTACTTATTTTACCTGCAAATCTTCAAGAATTTTCTTGAGCCACACAATTTCTTTTGTTGCCTCAACTGCTGCCACATATTCTGCCTTTGTTGTGGAATTTGCTGGAACTGATTGTTTGAGTGATCTCCAGGAGATAGCTCCTAATCCAAGACTCATAGCATAACCTGAAGTAGATACCCTAGTTTCTTTTTCTCCAGCGAATTCTAAATCAGAGTATTCAATCAAGATGAAGTCGCCCACCTGTGTATACTTGATTCCAAAGTCTTGAGTTCCCTTCAAGTACTTTAAAACTCTTTTTGTAGTAGACCAATGTCCCTCACAAGGCTTTTGCATAAACTTGGAGAGGATTCCAACAGAAAATGAAATGTCTGGTTTGGTAGTAGTTAGGTAGTTGAGACTTCCTACAACCTGTCTATACTTTGTTGCATCCTCAAATTATTTTCCTTAAATGGATGTGAGCTTTAAGTTTTTCTCCATTGGAGTAGTCAGAGGATTGCATTCAGTCATGCCAAACATGTTCAACAGATCTCCAATGTACTTCTTTTGAGAAAGGAATATGGACTTTGGATGTTGAGTTTCTTCAATACCAAGATAGTAATGAACATAGCCCAAATCAGTCATTTC
>APFE030085738.1:78670-126312 GCA_000404065.3 Pinus taeda
AGCTCTCATTTTTCCCTGTCATCAAAAGATCATCTACATATACCACAAGATATACAATTGTTTTTCCAACCTTCTTGACAAACAAAGTTGCATCATCAATATCATAATGTTTGAAATTGAGTTTCAGAATATGCTCAGTTAGTTTTTCATACGAGGCTCGTGGTGCTTGTTTGAGGCCATATAAGGATTTCACAAGTTTGCATACTTTATGTTCATGTCCTTCCATAGAAAATCCTTTAGGCTGGGACATAAAAACATTCTCTTTTAGATCTCCATTCAAGAAAGCAGTTTTTACATCCATTTGATGGACTTTCCAATCGTTCTAAGCTGCTAGGGCAAAGAGTGTCCAGATGGTAGCCCATTTTGCTATTACCAATTACCAATGCTCTTCTTGCAAACAATTTGGCGGCCCTGGCATAAGATACATATGCTGTCTCGATGAATGTAACTTCAACCTCCAAGACTACTATGCAAGGGCTCTAGTTGTGGTTAATGCACCTCGCGTACTAGAGCAACTCTTTCAACTAGTGTATTGATGTAAGGGACTAGGTCTTTCAACTAGCGTATTGATGTGAGGGGGCAGCCCCTTTTTTTTAACCAGCATATTGATGCAAGGGAGCAACTCTTTCAAGCAGTGTATTGATGTGAGGGAGTAGCTCTTTCAACCAGCATATTGGAGGCAGCGTGGAGAGGTATGGAGAGGAGCTTTTACAGGTAGCAGTGTTTCAAATTTGGATTTTCTACAGTGTTGGGTCACAAGATATTAGTGATGCAACAAGACATTTTCAGGGCAACGGGACTACCCAACAAAGGCCACACGGTGGGTTATTGATTTGAAAAAATGGATTCCATAGTCAACAGAATTGGAAAGGAGGCTTGGAACGCAGAGCATGACATGAGATTGAAACAATTGTGTGGAGTTGAGACGAATTTCAAGCATTACACCAGATTATTATGCAGAGGGCAAAGGGCAGAGAACTGAAGTATATGGCAGACTACAAATTTCTGAAAAATGGAAGAAGGGAGTTACAATGGCAGACTACAATGCCAAAAATAGAGTTAGCCCTGATACCATGTCAGGCCAAGAGGTAACTCCTCAAATGTAATTTGTTAAATTATGGTATGTTCTATGCTTAGAGCAGTTTACTTCTTTTTCTTATTATTATCCATAGATTAGATCACATGTGCATTAAGTAAAGTACAGATACATCATTAAACAATCGACAAAAAAACAAGCCAAGACAAGAGACAAAAGATGTGGCGGCTAGCCAGGGACAAACCCCAACATGGGGAAACCCTTTGATCAAATGTTCTTTTATCTTCAATAATTTAGTAGAGAGAAATAATACATAAATCTGATTTACATCAGTAGCAGCAAACCCTAGATCAACCCTCAACTAGGGCAGACAATATCTTGCAAACCGACCGTCGGATCGGCTTGATTCCTTCACCAAAAAATGTGGCTTTCTGAGGAGAGTTAGTTCCACCTACAACGTAATTCTGAGAGAGAGAAAGATAGTCAACTCTGGTCAAACTTCCGATCTGCAGTTGCAGCCCTAAATTTTGCATCCTTCCTTCCACACATGTGAGAGAAGAGTCCCTTTCTGCGCAGTAGGAGAAGAGCCTCTTTTCTGCGTAGGAGAGAGAGAGAGAGATGTGATGAGAGTGAGTGTCCGAATGAGGAAAAGACCTCCTGTATTTATATACAAATGTTGATGATGAATAGATGCATTTGTTGGGATTCTTAGCCTACATGAGTCGCTGGTTGGCTTGATAATTATTCCATAATCAAAATAAATTCATATCCCCATAAATACTTATCGGAATCGGATGATCTTTAGATCAGTCTTACACCTCTCGATGAGAGGAATCTAATAAAATTATTGTCAGCCATGAATAAGATGATCCACATGGAGTTTGGCCCTAGTTTCCAATTTTAACACTCCCTCTCAACTAGGGAGAACTCCATCTACAGTTCGTCTGTCAGTCGCTACTATTCATCCATCAAATGCACTGCCCTGTACAGCTTGACCCTTGCTCTGCTATGTTTTGTTCTACCTTGTTTTGATATTCTCTAGTCTGTTCTATTCTGCTTTGCTCTGCTCTGCTTTGTCCAAATTATGAAGAAGAAGAAATGATCGAGGATGTATCATACCATCCTCCACTGACTCACAATCAGTCTTAGAGTGTGTACCACTAGTCCCAGACCAGTACTCAACCGACCTGAAGTCAGTGTCATAGTGGGTAGTAGGTACAACTCCTACCACTGGTCCTAGACCAGTATCATTGATCCCAGATCAATGAAGGTCATCCTAGCATAGGGAGTATGGTAGATACAACGATGTGTCCATCGATACTACTATGGTCCCTATCCTCATTTCCCTGCTCATTGATCAAATGAGAGGTACTTCCCATGAGTCCCAAACTGCATGGGTAGGATGCCTCAATAGGAGAACTAATCATCATGTCCATAGGAGAGCGAATCATCCTGTCCAGTGGATTCCATGGAGAACTAATCATCACTGGCCCACAGGAGCGAATCATCCTATTCCACAATCGCCATGGAGAACAAATCATCCAAGCCTCACAGGATAACTAATCATCCTGCTACACAATTGTCATGGAGAACACATCATCCAGACCTCACAGGATAACTAATCATCCTGCTACATAGTCGTCATGGAGAAAACATCATCCATACCTCACAGGAGAACTAATCATCCTGCTACATAGTCGCCACGAGGTGTCATAGGGAAAGTTTTGATTCTTTTACCCTGTACACGTACACCACCAGGGGATGGTGAGTCACCCTGTGGTCATATATTGCTCCAAGAAGTACCCCGCGCCCCCCTGGGGCTCCAGGAGCTCCATAAATCATACAAGACCCTCATCAGAGGGTTTTTAAATGACACCAAGGCATTCTCGAAAAGTAAAAAATTTGACCTTTCCAAGGGGCTTTGTCATAATGTCTGCGACTTGCTCATATGTACCGATATGTTGGAGCCTTATAGCTCCCCGCATCACCATATCTCGAATATAGTGGTACCTAATATCGATATGCTTGGAGCGATCATGAAATATGAGATTCTCTGGTAAACAAATCCCACTCTGGTTATCACACAAGATCATAGTGGTATCCAATGTAAATCCAAACAGCTCACTGAAGAGATTTCGTAACCAAACTGCCTCACAGGTGGCCATGCTAGTAGCAATATACTCTGCCTCGATGGTGCTCAAAGCCACCGACTTCTGCTTCCTGCTCATCCAAGATATCGAAGAAGATCCCAAGGAGAAACAACACTCAGAAGTACTCTTACGATCCACCACATTTCCTGCCCAATCAACATCAGTGTATCCAAGTAGTCTCACATCTCTGACAGTGTATCTTAACCCATAAGTAATTGTGCCATGAAGATATCTCAACAGATTCTTGGCACCAATCCAATGCATGTGGTGAGGTTCAACCATATGTTGACTCAACGTGTTTACTGCGAAGCATATATCTGGATGGGAGTTCACTAAGAACATTAATGCTCCGACGAGTTGACGATACTCGGTGGCATTTCGTAAAATAGGTCCAGCAGCGCTACTGCTTAACTTCTTAAAGTCAAGCTCCATCGAGGTAGTTACAGGCTTGCAGTCCACCATACCGAATATTTCCAATATTTTTCACCACATATTTTCCTTGAGATAGGAAAATTTCCTGGGCTTCTACTAGACTTCAAGTCCTAGGAAATAGTGCATCAGTCCTAGGTCCTTCATTTAAAATTTAGAAGCCAACTCCCTCTTACATTTGTGAATGAGAGGGTCTGCACCTGTTAGAAAGAGGTATTCCACATACAAGACCAGTATGAGAGGTTTTTCATCTTCAACCTTAAAGTAAAAGTTAGGATCGGCTTCACTCCTAGTGAATCCCAACTTCATCAAGTAGCTATCGATCCTCTCATACATGAGATTTTCGATCAACCTGCATACATGAGATTTTCGATCATACATCTAAAATCCTTCGGGTTGCTCCATGTAGACCTATTCTTTGATCGTACCATGCAAGAACGTGGTCTTGACATCCATCTAATGTAGGTTCCATCCTTGTGAAGCCGCAATGGCTATGATCAAGCCGATGGTGGTATATCTGGAAACAAGTGAAAATATCTCTTCATAGTCTATACCTTCCTTCTGGGAGAATCCACGAGCGACAAAACGAGCCTTATGATTTTCTGTACTTCCATCTGCTGCATGCTTTATCTTGTAAATCCATTTAGAAGTGACAACTGTCTTGTCCTAGGGTCTCAGAACTACTTCCCAGACATCATTCTTCATAATAAACTCATATTCTTCGATCATAGTATCCTTCCATACTTGATGCTTGACGACATATGAGAATTATGAAGGCTCATTTTGTATGATCATGCTCATGATGGTCAGGTATCCCTGGTACCTGTTAGGTTTCTTACTTTCGCGGAAGGTTCCTCGGGGTGTAGTGTGTCCTTCAACATCATCGAGTAGCCCCCTAAGCTAAGAGGGCCTCTTCCTAGAAGAGCAAGGCTCAGGTGGATCAATAGGATCCATGGGTTCATCCACATTGGGCATTGTTACATCATCGTTTTCTTTCGGTTCCCTCGTGTCAGCTTCTTGAGAGCTCCTCAAAGTAGGAAGATTGTCCATCTTGCTGACAACCATATCTTCGTCAAAGGTGACATCATGACTAATCATGACTTCCCTTTGACCAGCTACATAGATTCAATATCCCTTAGTATTTTCACCATATCCCACAAAGATTCCTTTCTTTCCAGATGCACCCAATTTATTCCTTTTCTCTTTCGGCATATGAAAATATACAGGGCTTCCAAAAATTCTAAAATGAGATACGTTAGGTTTCTTACCGGTGAACATTTCTTCAGGAGTATTGGAGCCCAATGCTTGATGAGGGCATTGGTTTTGTACATATACGATGATGTTAGCAGCTTCAGCCCATAGAAACTTCGGAAGTCTTTGATCATGGAGCATGGCATGGACAACTTCCACAATCGAATGGTTCTTCCTTTCCACCACACCATTCTGTTTAGGAGTATATGGTGTAATAGTCTACCTCTTAATGCTTGCCTCTTTACAAAAGTCATGAAACTCATTAGATTCATAATCAGTCCCATTATCAGTCCTTAAGATCTTGATCTTCTTTTCGGTTTGATTCTTGATCAAGGCTTTGAAGTGTCGAAACCAAGAGAACACTTCATCCTTCTTTTTCAAGAAGTATATCCAAGTCTTTCGAGAATAGTCATTTGTAAAAGTAAGATAATATGAATATCCTCCCAAGCAGTTCATAGGCATCATACCAGATATGTCTGAGTGAACCAACTGTAATATATTGGAGGTCTTGCTTTGGCTTGAGGGGAATGGTCCCCTTTTGAGCTTTCCTTCGACACATCCCGAACATACACCTTCTTTCTCTACTCAAAATTCGGGCATCCTTGTCACCATTTGTCTTACATCAGGTAGAGCTTTATAATGAAGGTGGGAAAACCTCCGATGCCAAAGTTTGGACTGAAGAGATGTGTCACAAGACATGACACCTAACGAACTTCCATCAACCTGATATAATGAATCAACTCGAAACCCAAGAGTGAAGGCATCTTTAACATTTTTTTCCATACACGTACCTTGCCATTGCTGAAGGTCATCTTGTAGCCTTTGTCTTCCATTGCCGAGATGGACACCAGGTTCTTTTTTGAGGTCAGGTACTTATAATACATCCTATAAGTGGATCATATTACCTTGATTCACTTTAAGAGAGACATTTCCTACACCTTTCACAGGATATTTTATATTATCTCCAAGGACAATTTCCAGGTTAATTTCTTTCTCTATCAGATTATGGAGAACTTCTTTGTAACTAGTGAAGTGCCTTGAGGCACCACTATCAATAAGCCAATTTTCGAGCGAGTCTGGAGGAGCAGAGGTAGATAGAGCAGCTGGTACATAATATTCATCCTGTTTATTGTTAACAGTGTTAGATTCATACCTGGAATTTCTAGTCTTTTGAATGATTATCCTCTTCCTTGATTTCCAGCACTCCTTTTACCTCTGCTATTAAATTTGCCATTCCTTTGATTTCCATGAGAGGGATTTTGATCATCGTCCTGGTGAGAGTTCCTTCTATTAGGGCATTCCCTTGCATAGTGACCTGCTTTATCGCAAATGTAACATCGTCCTTTTCTTCCACCCTTAGGTCCAACCTTTCTTTTTGATTTAGTCCGGAAATTATTTCTTTTCTTAGCATGAGAAGAAAAGGTAGGAGGACCTTTAAGCATGGGCATTTCTTTCTCTTCTATCCTTGTTTCTTCTTGAATGCATCTTGCCATTAATTCCTTGAAACCAGGAATTATGTTATTGTTGAGAAGAGTAGTCCTGAGCACGTACCATTTGGATGGTAATCCTCCAAGAGTTGTGAGTGCCATTTCCCTATCAGTAATAATCTCCCCAATAGATAGGAGATCGTTCTTGATCTTGGTGATTCTTAAGAAGTATGCTTGCATACTTTAATCTTTGCCCTTCTTAATTTCCTTCAGCTTATTTCTAAGAAACAAGACTTGATTTGCATCATTAACTTTAAATAAACTCAACACTCTATGGTAGATTTCCTTGTAGGTGTTCAGGTCGGAGATGTAGGCCACTAAGCACTTGTCGATAGAGTCCTGGATGATCTTCTTTGTTTTGACTTGACCGGTTTTCCATTTGTTCCTGGTAGCAGCAGGTGCATTTGATGGAGGCTTGACAATATTGCCTCTCACATGGTCCAACACTCCTTGATCTTCTAAGGTTAGATCGAGAGACATCTTCCATCCATGATAGTCAGACTTCTCACGGAGCTTGTCTTCAGCAGGGAAGATTGTTGAGGACCCCATAGTTCTTTTAGGATAGCCTTGCCAATCTTCTCGTCGGTGATTGCTCTTTCTCTTGCTCGGGCTTTGTCTTCACCTCAACTCTGATACCATGTTAAATTATGGTATGTTCTATGCTTAGAGCAGTTTACTTCTTTTTCTTATTATTATCCACAGATTAGCAATCACATGTACATTAAGTAAAGTGGAGATAGAACATTAAACGATTGACAAAAAAACAAGTCAAGACAAGAGACACAAGATGTGGCGGCTATCCAGGGACAAACCCCAATATGGGGAAACCCTTTCATCAAATCTTCTTTTATCTTCAATAATTCAACAGAGAGAAATAATACATAAATCTGATTTACATCAGTAGCAGCAAACCCTAGATCAACCCTCAACTAGGGCAAACAATATCTTGCAAACTGACCATCAGATCGACTTGATTCCTTCACCAAAAAATGTGGCCTTCTGAGGAGAGTCAGTTCCACCTACAGTGTAGTTCTGAGAGAGAGAAAGATGGTCAACACTGGTCAAACTTCCAATCTGCAGTTGTAGCCTTAAATTTTGTGTCCTTCCTTCCTCACGTGTGAGAGAAGAGTCCCTTTCTGTGCAGTAGGAGAAGAGCCTCTTTCCTGCGCAGGAGAGAGAGAGAGATGTGATGAGAGTGTGTCCAAATGAGGAAAAGACCTCATGTATTTACATACAAATGTTGATGACGAATAGATGCATCTGTTGGGCTTTTGAGCCTACATGAGTTGTTGTTCAGCTTGATAATTATTCCATAATCAAAATAAATGCATATCTCCATAAATATTTATCGGAATCAGATGATCTTTAGATCAATCCTACACCTCTCGACGAGAGGAATCTAATAAAAATATTATCAGCCATGAATACGATGACCCACATGGAGTTTGGCCCTAGTTTCCAATTTTAACATAATTGTATTATTCATTCAGGTTGTTCATTATTATATACAAGAGGGATTGACTGTTCGGTTCATCTCCCGATGACTCTCCATTTTCTCTACTATTTATTTACACTAATTATAGTTGTTCACCCAATCCCTATGATTAGGTGTCAACAAAAATTTTTGGTCCTCAATTTGACTGTGCTCCCATTTATGACACCGACAAGGAGGATAAAGTTGAGAGTGGTCCTCCCTTTCTCTTAGGTATTATTTATGAGGTAATATCCATCGATACCCTTGGGAAGGAGACTTATAATTTTCCCTTGCATGAAAAGGAGAAATTGGAGATGATTGATTATCCTTTTTGGGAAGATCCTATCTTTGATACCAACAATGATAGGATTGATAAGGCTCTTGTTCATACCTACCTTCCTTATGATTTAGGAGTATATTCAAATCACTTGAGCCTGTAGAGTTGGATTTCTAGGAAAAGGGTCCCATTGAGACTTCATATTCCCCTTTTCCCTTTTCTATTGTTTATCATCTTGAGTCTTCATCAATTGATTCCCTTGCCCCTTTTCATATGATCTCAAGTGGTCGTGAGCCTTTTCCCCTTCTGAGTATAGTGTTGAGGAAGAGCCCCTCATTGATTGTACTTTATCTCCTTGGACACACCCTCAAGGTTTTGATCACTCCATGACCTCCCATCCCAAATGTAATCACCACCTTGAGAAACCTATTTATTGCACCCCTTCCTTCCCTGTCCCTTTGTTCCTCTCTCATCGTGACCTTGTGGCATCTACAAAGCATGATATTATAAACAATGATTGTGACAAAGACTTGTTGAGAGTGATCTTTCATTCCACCATTGCGTACTTAGAAGGAAATCCCTGCATTTCTAGATTGGCTTATTCTCCTTCTCTAAGGGCTTCCTTTTACCTTGAATTAGTGTTTTAAAAACCGGTCGGTTTGAACTGGTAACAAGTCAAACTGGTAGAAAAACCCTGTTTGACCCCTCACTTCACCAAAAAAGGAAAAAATCGGTCCTAACCAGCCGATTTATGGTCAAATTGGTTGGTTGCATCCTAAATCGGTCGGTTGGCCACGAAGGACCCAAGGAACATGGTTTTTGAAGGTTGTAGGGTGTTTTGGAGGGAAAATAATGGTTCTTTCCCTCCAAGAACACCCTCTCCAAGCCTTTAAAAGGAGCTTGTCCCTCTCATTTGTCTCACACATCTCATTTGGAGTTTTGTGAGTTTGATTGGGAGCTTGGAGAGTGTTGAGTTTTTGCTGGAGTAGTCATCTTGGAGGCTTGGAATTGGAGTTGGAGCTATTTTGGAGATAGTTTGGAGCTATCAGTGGAGTTGGCATCTTCAAGAGGAGGCTAAGGAAGCTATTTTTCATTTCCAAGTAAGGAATTTCACTTGAAAATTCCTCATTTTACTACTGTCCATGTATTCAATTTTTTATGTATTCTAAACCTCAAACTTCTATCATCTATGCTATCAAATTTTGTAGGCTACATGTGCATTTGTTTTCCTAAATTTAGCTTTGGTTTTCCATGTTTCTTATCTGCAAATTTTTTTTAAATGGTAGATTTCTTTGCAAATTTTAATTATTTCAAGCCAACATGGCTCCAAAAGTGAAGGACATTGCATGGACTCATTGTTATTTGATTGATGGAAAAATGATATGCAAATTATGCCATAAACCTATTAGAGGTGGGGGTATTCTCATATTGAAACAACACTTGGCTGGGATAACAGACCAAGTAAAGCCATATGAAGCACCAAATGAAGTGTTAGGTCCTATTGAGGCAAAATACCTTTCCAAGTTTGGAAAGTTTCATGAGAATAAGGCTAGGGAGAAGGCTGTCCAAGATGACATTGCAAGGAAGAGGGAGTT
Source organism: Pinus taeda (assembly GCA_000404065.3). NCBI lineage: Eukaryota > Viridiplantae > Streptophyta > Pinopsida > Pinales > Pinaceae > Pinus > Pinus taeda. The sequence continues at coordinate 88,370 of APFE030085738.1, forward strand.
ATTAGAAGCCATGAAAGAGAGTGGGTATGATGATTATGAGATTCAAGACTCCTCTTCTATCCCTTCCACCAATGACCCCTTTCACTATGTTTATCCTTCTTTTGGCCAATGATCAAAAGGAACAAAGAGAACAAACATCTAGAGTTATTTCTCATCCTCTGCCATCTTCTAATCCCACTTCCTCCTAGCCAAGTCATCAACCCAATTTGGATCAACATTGGAAAAAACAATACAAGGAAACTTCTTATCACTACATTTCTAGATGGTGGTATGATACAGATATCCCATTTGATGATGCTCGCTCACCTTATTACCAAGATATGTGGGACTCAATTATCGTTGCAGGAAAGGGCTTCAAAGGCCCTAGTATGCATGACTTGAGGGGAGCTCTTTTGCAAAAAGATATTTCTTCCATTGATGAGTATTTGGCTGAGTATAAAGATTCATGGTTCAAAACAGGTTGTTCAATCATGTTAGATGGATGGACCGATGGAAAGAACCGCACTATGATTAATTTCCTTATTTCTTTCCCTCAAGGAACCATGTTTTTGAGATCAATTGATGTATATGATAAGGTGAAGGATGCAACCCTTCTATTTGAGCTTTTGGATGACATTATTTAGGAAGTGGGGGAGAAGAATGTTGTGTAGGTCATCACCAATAATGCCTCAAACTATGTTCTTGATGGAAAGATGCTCGAGTCCAAATATATGACCATATTTTGGACTCCATGTGTTGTACATTGCATAGACCTCATGCTTGAGGACATAGGCAAAGCGGAGTGGGTAGAAACAATTGTAGAGCATGTCAAGTGCATTAAAAAATACATTTACAACCACTCATGGGTATTGAGCCTAATGGGAAAAAACATTGGGGGAAAGAGCTTGTTAGGCTTGCAATTATGAGATTTGCAACTCACTTCCTCACGTTACAATGTCTCAATGCTCACATAAAAAACATATAGAAAATGTTTCCTTCTGATGATTGGATTGAATCTCGGTGGGCTCATAGACAAGATGATAAAGACACCAAAAATAAAGTGTTTGAAAATTATTTTTGGAAAAGGTTTGCGGAGCTTGTGAAAATTACCGAGCCCCTTGTTAAGGTGCTAAGGATGGTGGATGGGGAAAAATTAGCCATGGGCTACATTTATGAGGCTATGGATCAAGAAAAGGAGCAGATATAGGAAAATTACAAGGATAGGTTAGCTAAATATGGTCGTATATGGGAGAACATTGATAATAGATAGAACAATCAACTCCATTGTCCTATACATGCAGTTGGGTATTTTTTGAACCCAAAGTATCATTACAAAGCTCAACTACAAGATCATAGGATGGGGAGGTCAGAGATGGATTGATTTATTTCTTGGAGCGCATGGTCCCTAGCCATGTAGACCAGTTGGAAATACATAAACAACTTACTCTTTTCAGTATGGCAGCTGGTACCTTTGGCAAAAACTTGGCAAAGATGACAAGATATGTGGATCAACCAGGTAAGTAATTCCAATTTCCAATTTGTTTTTCTTTTCAAGTTAAATTGTTTACAAAATTACAATTCAAATTATCAATAAATACTTGTAATTTGTAAATAAGTAATGAAACGAACGAAGTTACTAATTAATGTCTTTTTCTTTGCAACACATTGGTGGGAGTCTTTTGGTGGCCAGTGTCCTCAATTGCAAAAGTTTGCAATTAGAGTCCTTAGCCAAACTTGCAATGCTTCAGGTTGTGAGTGTAGTTGGGTTGCTTTTGAGTGCACACATGAATAAGAGAAACCATTTGGAACAAAAACAGTTAAATGATCTTGTCTTCGTGCAATGCAACCTTCGACTGAGGCATAACCAAATGATGAAGAAAACACCTGATCTAGAACCCATTATGTTGGACGATATTGATCCAACACCAGAATGGGTGGAGGAGACTGAAGAAACTATGTTTGATGTTGATTTTGATATTGACATGGCATTAGCGGGGGACGACAGATTTGGTGGTGCCATCAAAACTAGGATCAGTGACCGCATTAAGGAAAGGAAATAGCCAATGGAAGGAACTAGGTGTGCAACTCAACCAACTTGTGCTTCCATTATGTCCACTTCTATTTTTATTGGTGGCAGTGCTACTGAGGTTGCAGATGAGGTTGAGGCATCCTCAAACTCTGATCCAAATGATGTCTATGTAGCTCTCGTTGATGATGATGATCATGTGTCTACTAGTGGTGATGATTCTGATGATTGATCATGTATAGACTCTAGAGTCTAGAGTCTAGACTTGTAGTCTTGTAGTATGCCAATGTCCTCATAGTTGTAGCATTCTTTTTGGACTTTATAGGCCATTTAGAGCCTCATTGCTCATGTATTTTGTCAATGATATGTATTGCACTCAGTGCCATTTTGATATATTCACCTTTACATGGTATATAAATGAGAAAACTTTGCATATTTTGTCTCCATTGGCTTGGAATCATGGTTTTAAATCTTAAAAATAGTTTTTTCATTAAAAATTAATTATTTAATGTATTTTTTAAAACTCGTTTGTTCAGACCTGACCAGTTTCGGTTTGACTAGTTCTGATTCGAAACCTGTTTTATTAGGTGGACCGGTCAGGTCACCGGTTCTGGTTTTTAAAACTATGCCTCGAATGGAGATCATATTTCCCCACCTCCCACCCACTTCATCCTCCATACAAATGTATCCACATTCGCTTTGGGATTTTCTACATGAGTAGTCATACTCGCAGGCATGTGTATTGATATGATGATATGTTGGTCACACTGGCTTTATGATTACACTTAGCATTAACATTATTATATCCATGTTAGGGTAGGATGCATTGCATGTTGATTTTCACACTAGAACTAATGATATATGATATTTCTCATGGTAGATTAGTTGCATTTAAAAAATGCATTTAAATTTTTATTTCTATGAGGCGATTTTATGGGTCTAATCCAAGCATGTGCAATCATGACATGTCGCGAAAGCATGTTGCCCAATGTTTTTCATCTATTATATGTGTAGGTAACAGGTCTATGGTAACCAAGAGATTGTTGGAGTTGTCGTTACCTATCATTCGAGTAGCTCCGTCCACCTTTTCGATAGATCACGTCCCAGTTGGAGCCAGATGTTACCCACCATTTTGTGGGTGATATCCCTAGGAGAATTTTTTTTATAAGATGGTCCTCAGCCAGTAGCCAACAACCCCTTACAGCCACCAACTAGCTCGTTGTGCCATTTCTTTACCATTTGATCCAACCATGTGGTCCCTCACGCATCTGTCATGATTGTATGTTCGAAGGTGGACCTCCCAAACCTAAAGGTATGCCTTGTCATTTGGTAATTGAGTATTGTAGTTTTCTTATCATGGATACTCCTGTACATGGATTAATGGGGGAATTTAGCAGAAAGAGTAGTCTATGCCTGTGATCTTGTCCTCTAGGCCTCTTTTCAATGTTAACCTTGGACCCTAGTCTCGTGGGATCTCTTTTACTGAAATTTGGGATTTAGGGATGGTACTACATGGGAAACCCTAATTTTGGTTGCGTGGTCCCTCTCCCTTATCCAGATATATCACTCCCCTTCTGCTCATTATAACCCCATTCATCTTTCTCCCACCTTGGTCCACATTCCTCCATTGGGTCCACATAGGGTTAGCCTTCCCCCTCCCCTTGCCCACACCTTGGGTCAGGCCTGGAATGATGCCCAAGAGGTTGATGGACCTAAAAAGAAAAGTAAAAGCATAATTGGCCACATTCAACAAGAAAACGTACCACAAAATGCAAAAGATGATTGAGACAAACACATTTAGTACATGGGAAAAATCCAATACATGATCTCTACCCCATTATCATGGACATCACCCTGGTTCCTATAGGCCCTAAACAAGCTTCCTTTATCATTCAAGAACCCATGATTGTCCCAACCCCTGGTGGGTGTTTTTTTGGGGTAGCAACGAATGTTCTCTAGCCATGAAAAATGGTGGAAAGGCTAAAGAACATGAGATCTCCAAGACCCAGAAATGGTTTGGGAAGAATCTAATCAGTCTGGGAGATATTAAAATAATTAACATTTTTAATGGAGTTCCTAAGTCTAAACTTCGGAAAATTAAAATATTAATGTGAATTATAAAATTGGGTTAGAATGGTCCAAAAGTCATGGATCAAGCCAAGTCTAATATTTGTCATTGATTAGATATTTAATCTCGGTTGTTGATGGACCAACAAGAAAAGTATATGAGGAGGCTTAAGGGTTAGTTGGAGAACACACCTAAGAGAAATCAAGAACTTGATTTTCTGGGGCAAGGTTTTCTCAGGAAATTGAGTGAGTTATTAGAGTTGTAGCTGAGGGGCAGTGAATACATAGCAGAGAGGCAGAGCTAGTAGCAAAAGTCGGGAGAGGTTGACGCAGAGCCAAGTAGAGACCATGCAGAGGCAGCCAGAGGCCACGCAGAGCCAGAGAGGCCAGCATGTGAGACACAGAGGCTCCAGAGGCTGACGCAGAGCCTAGAGAAGTTGACGCTAGACTAGAGAGGCTGACGCTGGGCCAGAGAGGTTGACGCAGGGCTTAGATGCAGTGCTGGGAGAATTTCGTGGGACACACTGAGAACTGGAGAGATGGATAGGGTGATGCAGTCCCTATCAGAGTGACACAGAGCAATAGAAGCTGCATTGTTGATGTGGGATCATTCATCCAATGATTTAGCCAGAATATCTGTCTCTGACTCAGAGGTACTACTGCCGAGGGAATTCTCTATTGGGTGAGCCATTTCTGGCACCTAGGTTGTATTCTAAAACTGCATAATAATAATACCCTCTGAATAGCTGCATAGGTTTTCCCGCATTGGGTTTTTCCGAGGACATTAGTCCAAAAACAACAATGTCACTTTGTTTACTTTCAGTTGCTGATATGTATGTGTTTATACTATGCTTGTATTTATTTTTAGTATTTACATGGTAAATAACTTGTTAAGTAATTGAACAAGTAGGAAGAAATAAATCAGATAGCACAGGAAGAATTTCTTACGGGTTAAACTTAGAAATTCCAACAATGGACAATGAACCATCCTGCCTTAAAGGGGGGTCCATTGTTATACCTTACACATCATGCTCTTATCCCTTAAGCCCTCAGTAGTTAATCTAAGAAAAATCATAAAAGGCAAAAGGCGTATAAAGGAGGGTGTAAAAATCAAGGATGGGGCACCTCATGTACCACGATTTCTCCCTCCTATACATTATATACCCAAGTGTAGGTTTCCCTTTTTACTAGCTACCCTTGTATCCCAACATGTGGTCTAGGTATACCATTTTCACTCCCTACTCCATTCATCTCTTATCCCCTTTAAACATAGAAACCACCTAATAGGGTACCCAGTTAACCCCATGTGGAGCATGGAGACAATAACACATGTGCCAAAACCCACTATGGAAGAGTATGCCATTATGAAATGCCCACCTGTTGTCCATGGTTTGTAAGTTATTTAGCTCAATTTCCTTAAATGACTTGTTATACTGGAAGGCTAGGGGGCGCAATGGATCTTATGCAGGATTGCATATGGTCTCCATTTTGGGTTTGATCTCCCTAGATGGAGTCCTAACTCTTCAGAGGGCTACATTGGCACATGTAGGGTGTGTGTAGAGATCCATGGGCCTCCATAGCAGTAGACAACACTCCATGGATCCCTAGAGATGTTCAGATACTGCTCGAGATTCACCTATTGGACGAGGAAGATGCTCCTGGTTCACCATGCCCAGTCCACCTCACAGTTGTACCATGCAGTCGGCAGATGCCCCAAGACTTGTATGCTGATATGGCATCACTTACACCATTATCTGAGCCCTTACAGATGGTCTACAGGCATCTTCGATCTACTTGGAGACCCATGAGGTTACTTGTGTGCCCTCACACCCATTGGGAGAACCACAAGTTTATTATTTGGAGAACAAGGGGCCAACCCCTTGTCCACTACTTTTGGTAGTCTTGTTTCTCATTATGGCACTTACAGACTTCATCAAGCCTCTTAGATGGCCCAATGACATGTACTATTGATCATTCAACCTCTTGAGAGGCTTATTCTTTTGTTTACGAGCTAGGTTGGTGGGCTTGTTGCCAAAAGGTAGTTATTTTGTACATTATTTTATTTTAGGGGCTAATGTAGGACCAAGTAGCTAAATCAAACTCATTAGAAGTGTATAAATACAAGTGATGAGGATTCATTTTATAAAAATCACTTGGATTTGGAGCTTTTATCTCTGTAGAGATTTTTTCTATCCTTCTTGGAGGACGAATTTTTGGAGCATGGACTGAATTTTGATGTTTGGATAATTTTCATATGCCTTGGAGCTTCTTGACGGCAATTTTTTGGATGGTTGGATATATTCTTATACATGTAAGTACATTTTAATGCTATTCTTTCTTTCTAATTTTTTCACATACATTATTTCTGGGATTTCGCTATACTAGGCCTTATTTGTTGCATCTCTTATGCGAAGTTGTGGAAATTTTGTTTCTGAATAGTGAATGCTTCATATATGGGCCATGTATAATGAATGAATGTTCCTAGGGATGTCCCATTACTGAAATTCATCTTGATAAACCATTTATCTTGCAAAATGAATGTTCCTAGGGATGGGATAGACTGAGAGATGGAGAGATGGATAGGGTGACATAGTCCCAGATCAGAAGTAGCAAGATGGACCGGGTTAGTTGATGCAGAGGAGTATCATAGTGACAGTTGTAGTGCCTAGGAGTGCCAAAGACAAAGCAACATAGAGCTAGAGTTGGCAACAGTGTAGGTGGCACAGAGCAAAGGTCTGCAGCAACGCAAAAGCTTCAGAGGGTTAGAGCAGATACTAGTAGCAACAAGAACTCCAACAATAGATGCATCATACTAAACACCAGTTCAGTAATTTTGGATGCTTTTTTGTTGCTGGTATAGTAGCAGCAGTAGTTGCAGTGTTGGCAGTGGCAGTGCCAGCAACAACACGGATGCAGAATTTGAGAGGGAGTTGCAGTACAAATGCAGTGTTGGCAGTGGTAAGGTCAGTAGCAGTATAGATGCAACATTTGCGTAGTAGTTGATGGGCAGAAATGTCAAACATCAACAACACAGAGGGAGATGTTATAGAGAAGGGTGATGCTTCAGCAGGTTGCATTACTAGAGCACATTCCTCGCTAAGAGGGAGTGTTGATTTCTGGTAGCATTGGATGTGCTCTAAGCCTCAAAATTTACAGGGAGGGTAGGACATATGTATTCCATAATAATTAGAAATTGTTTTGGGAAATTTCACCTAGAATCAGTTTTATTAAAATAATTAATTATTTTTAATGGATGCCTAAGTCTAAACTTAGGGAATTAAAATAATTAAAGGGTATTAATCTAACTATGGGTGAAACTTCTAGAAGAAGATGAGGATCAAGACAAAATGATCTGAGCCATTGATTAGGATGTAATTTGGGTCATTGGTTCTCAACAGAAGGACTATAAGAGGAGGCTTGAGGGGCATTTGGAAAACACATCAGGTGGAGATCAGAAGATCGAATTTCTGAAGCACAACAGTTGTCAAGAGAGAAATTTCAAGTGATATTTTGCAGTGAGGGGTAGGGATAGTATTCGGTGAGGATTTTTCTTGGGCCGAAGAGTACAAGGTAGAGAGGGCAGAATGATGTCAAGAGAGGTTGATGTTGGGCCATGCAGAGCTGACGCAATGTCAGTGTAGAGCCTAAAGGGAGATCAAATTCTTGCTGAGGAAATTGAGTTTCAAAAGCCAGGAGCCAAGCTGTGAGACTAGGAGGCCAAGAACTGAAGTTTCTAGCGAGCGGAGGGTCAAAAGGAAGAGCATTGCAGTCCCCAGCAAAGGTGATGCAGAGACTGCATTGGGTTTGACGTTGTTCTGTGCAGAGGCTGACGCATAAGGGACACTGAGGCTCACTTTGAGCAGATCAGAGTCGAATCTTCTAGTGACAAGGTGAGATCATCTCACTATTTCATTTTGTCCAGTTTCTATCTGTATCAGATAGCTAGTTAGGCATCCAACGAATTGTACTACGAATTACTACTGCAGAATAAAACCCTTAGTTGCTACACCAGTTTTCCCACAATGGGTTTTTCCAGGGAGATTTGTCCAAAAATAACTGTGTAGATGTGTGTGATGTTTATTTCTCTCTTGTGCTGTATTTAGTTTCCATAGTTTTATTTTGGTGTAGGCTGCAGTGTATGTATTTTATTATTTTCCGTAGAAAATTGCAAGTAACTTATTCAATTAATTTAACAAGTAGGTGAAATATAATCAGTTTTCTGTAGTAGGAATCAGGTAATCGATTTTTCACATCCACTAGACTATCCCCTGCTTCCCTTTGGCTAAATCACTCAACATGTGTTTGAAGTTTTCCCAGGGTTGTTCCTTATGGTATCCCATTTTTACTTCTTCTTCCTCTCATTCTAAGTGAGGATTATCCTTTTCTTTCTTTTTTCTTCCTATAGGTTATGTAACCTTGATTTCCTCGAATCATCAACTGTGTTAACCCTTTCAAGTTGGAAGGAACACCAACTCTAATACAGTTGTAATATCCCTTGATATTATTTTTGCTAAATTATTAGGGAATTTACTTTAGAAAATTATACCATGAATCGGTTCAGATCTTTGGAGATTCTTTATCTGTCATTAAATGGGTCAATGGACAAAGTAGAAGTCACAGTTATATGCTCAGACCTTTATTAGAAGAAATTCAGTCCTTGAAACTCTCTTTTAATGTGTTTTCAATTTGCCATATTTACAGGGAGCAAAATATTACAGCAGACAACCTTTCTAAGGAAGGTTTACAACAGGTTATGGGCAGTTGGAAAATAGCGGAAGAATCTCATGGACAGATCCATGAGTTGGATCAGCCACCTCACACATAATATTTCTGCTTTTATCTTTTCAGTTCTAAAGACTTTTTATGTTATTCTAAAATACTTGAAAAACTTACTGTACTTTGAGACATAATGGGAACAAAGTTTCGCCATAATTTTATTATTAATGCTTTTTCTATTTTCGTTTTGGGCTGTTTTCCTCCTAAGAGGAGGCCCAGGAAATAGAAAATTGACATCTCTAGATGGACATCATTTTTGGACTATTTACAAAGCTTGATAGGCTGAAAACGTAAACTGTATAGTTTTACGTTTTCAGATGATACCTTAGTCAGTTTTGAGATGCAGAAAAGACTGTCTTTTTTGTAGCAGCGATATGAGAACATCATACAACAAATGGAATGTCGTGGCATATACTTGTAACTTTTTATTATGCTTAATAAAAAGTTCGCTTTTTTCCTTGGAAAAAAAAAAATTTATACCATGAATTTCCATTCCAAAGACACCATAAAAATTTCACAAATTCACACAATAAAAAATGCTATCAATTTAAATAATGTAAAACTCATAAATTGAATGAATGTTGCAGCTTCAACAATATTTTATTAATGGAATTCTCAAGAGGAAATTTACATAAATACTTGAAGTAAAACCTGGAGAGTTATTTCTTGAAATTTCTTGCACTTGATCTCCTCGATAATTTTAGCTTTGCTGAATATTTCGAACCCCCTACTACAAGCAATTTCGGCCCTCCAAAAATATGCAATTTGGCCCCCTGGGAGAAGAGAACTTGACCTCCAAAAATATTGCAGACTCAACCTCTAAATATCATGCTCTTGGCCTCTCGAAAATGTTAGCAACTCGTCCTCTAGCAATTCGCTTGGCTACTTGGCCTAGCAATTCGGCCCTTGATTAATTCAGGTAAATGCAACAATAATCTGGCTTTGAAGAATTAGATGATTTGCCTCCTTAAATTCAATTAACTCAGCCCCCTGAAGCACCACAAATTTGTTCCCAATAAATATGCAAATCGGCCTGTTAGAATCGAATAGATTTGACTTCCACCAAACTATAAATCAATTCGCTACTACTCAGGGATTTCAACCCCTTCTTTGACAATTCAACCCCTTAATGAGTTTGACTCAATTTCATTACAAATATCACAATGGCTAGCTTAGGTGGCTATACAACCACCGAAAGCAACCACCACCAACTAGGGTGTGTATCTCAACACCGAAACTGAGAAACAATGAGGGTATTTCCCTCACATGGAAAACTTCTCAAGCTCCATAATTCACAAATAATTGCTATACACCCTTCCCTTGAGTCTCCTCCTTTTAATAATAGTTTGCTACTTCGAAAACCATGGATGATAAACAAAAACCATGGGTCACTTTAATTTTCTAAACTGAATGTTACCACCTTTATTTAATTAATATTTATTTTATTCTAGTGACCCCTTTATTTTCTGTCAATAGCCCACAATATCCAGTTAGGCTATGACTCCAACCCTTTCATGCTTCTATGTATTGGAAAGCGACATCCCAACAGTCACCCATAAGGCTATATAGAGACTTTGTTTTCAGAGCGAAGAATTTTAGGATTGTAAAACCTTGCTTGGAGATGCTCTAGATATACATTGAAACTCATATGGCAAGGGCATTTAGCAATTTCTAATACCCTTTATCTAAAGACTAGCAAATATTTAGGTGGAGATCAAGATCCATGCAGTTTTGATGGAGCATCAAAAGGTGCCCTAATGAGAATAGGCTAGAGAGGAAATATGAAGTCACAAAATGAAAAATTCATCAAGTCATTGAAAGAGGGCGGAGGGAATCTGTCAAATAATATTGCAAAGTTCAATGTAATAACTCTATTGATCAAAAGGAAGCTTGTCAACCATCACATCTAAGTTCCAACTCCCATGACATGTTGGCCCAAATTGACTTTGCTAGAAATGTAAGTGCCCCATAGTTATGGGGATTGTCTTGACCTTAGGACGAGTCACAAGTTTCTAGTATATGTAACTTGTGTATTGTCGCATGTGTCCTATGGAACATAGTGGTAGCTAGCCAGTTTGATTCCAAGTGTAGCCCAGGTCACTCTAATCAAGTTACTAACTCCCCTAGTCTAAAATCCAAAAACAAAAAAAGCACTTAAAATGGATGGAATAGGATTGGACAACAAAATCACTCAAAATGTATTGGATAGGCATTAAAATTGGGACACTAAATTAGTACATGCACACATAATAAGGAATTTGGAGATGTTAGCTATTATTTAAAGACCTCGATGAAAGTAAAATGATATCCCAATAGCTTTGAAACTTCTTTAAGTGCACAGTTTTGGTAGAAGATTCAATAGTGACCAAGGATCCATGGAAGACAAGTTAAGTTAGAACCAAGCCTTTTTAGCTATTCCAACATTAGGCATAAAAAGAATCCATTGTCTATCAACAATGGAAATTCTTACCCTAATCCAACATTAGGTATCTAATTGAGATACAACTAGCCATCATCAACGATGGGATTTTTACTATCACATTGCCTCTTATGGATGCTAATTCCATGAACAAAAATTTTAAGCAAATTTTTAAGCTAATCCAACATTAGGCATCTAAGATGCTAATTCCATGAACATATTTGGAAAATTTTAAACAGATTTTTAAGCTAATCCAACAACATTAGGCATCTATCTCAGAGATAGAACTAGCCACACCATCAACAATGGGATATTTACCATCGCGTTGCCTCTTATGGATGCTAATTCCATGAACAGATTTTAGAAGAATTTGAGTGTCAAGAATGCAATAAACCACCAAAGAAAAAACATTTTTGGAAACTTTTGCGTTTTTTTTAAAGGTTTTTGAGATTTTTTTTGGGGTTTATGGGTCTATGGGTACAGTAGACAGTACCGACCCTGCCGTATTGGTATTTCAGTTGAATTTCCTGGCAGTGATATGACCGAATCTTGTAGCATTCACGTAACGATAAGATAAATAACTCTAAATGCATTCTCATAAATGAATGCATGCATGAGCGTGACTTGAATGCTACTTTTGCATGTAACAGAGAACCCATATATTTTGAGAATATGACTGAAGACTGTTGTCATATACTTGAGTACTATTCGATTTCTTCACCATATTAGCCCAAAATAGAAGAACAATTTCTTTCACCATAATAACACACAACTTTCAAAAAAGAAAACACCTCATTCTATGTTTGGAAGCATTTTACGCAAATGATAGGCCTTTCTATGGAGTTTTATTCATATTCTACTATTTAGTGGGGGTTGGAGGGAGCTTACAATCCTGTATCTGTTAGTAACTGCACCCTTCGGTAGAACCAAAGAAAATTCAGGCAGATTCCTCGGCGAAGTAGACTGGCCAGAATCAATTCCTTGGAGAACCTCAACAGAAGAAATAGATTTGCATGTCAGATAAACAATGGTATACAACAACAAAAAATCCTGAGAGCTTTCAGCTTGGAAATATCTGATTACCTGAGAGAGTGTAAGCCATTTTCAAATCTTTCGCTGCAATGTCTCCATTTCTACTTGGCTTTGTATCCATCAAGACAGAAACAGAGCCTGTTGTTGTAGAATGCTCCCTTTGTTGGTACCTTTTCTTGTTGCAGGTCGTGGAAAGGTTTAAGTTTCTTTTTCTGAAAGAAGAAGAGGTGTAGTTTTGAAAAGAAATGGCACTTTGTTTCTCACAACCACTTGGCCCAAAGATTTTCACAGCAAAATGTACATTTCCAACATGGCTAAAAACTAAAATATCTCCAACTTCAATAAACTGCTCAGAAACAAAACTTTCCCAACCATCTGTGAAAACTGCCCACTTCTTAGCACACAACAGAACCACATGCCACAAATGCCCACTTGGGCCCTGTAGTATTGCATCTTCACATGCCCCACATTGCATTCTCTTCACATAATCACTGGGGATCATCTGCAACAAACAAAATACATTGGAAGAATAGTTATTTCCATCCAAGAATTTATCCAGATTTCTACATGGGCATCGTAAAATCTGCGTTTCCTATGGCCAAAACACAGTTATTATCTTTGGCAGATTTAATACAAAGGATTCTACAAAATTTTGAAATATGTTTTCACTAACTGCAATTCTACGAAGAGTAATATAATAATTCACCCACCAAACTGGAAGAGGACTCGGGCTCCATGATTTTGAAAAAAGATGAGCCACCCCAATCCAAAGACATGTGAGATAATGTAATACATTTTTGCACGCATGCTGTGCATGTCCTTGGTGTTTCCATGAAGTCCTCCATATGCGTTTCAGCTGTGAAGACTGTATGCCCAATGGCTCAAAATTCTAATTCTCAATTTCTATGGTTGGAGTTCACCAAATTCAGTGTAATGCATGGACACTCTCGCAAATTTCTAAAACATATTGGTTGCCAATATGTTAGGTGTCAATTAACATTTCTAAAACAAAATTCTAACTGCCAATGCACCTCATTCTGTAATTATGATGACAATCTAAGTAGATATGTGTATAACATCATGATGGGACGTTTGACTTGTTTTCCCTGTATTGCTTGTCAATGATTATAACCATGGCTCCCACCGGTCTGTCAGGATCATCTCAAAATAATGCAGCAGATGAAAATTTGCCATGTGTTATTTCATCATTTCACACCATCTCACGGATTACCCTTGCCAGGGTTAAATTTTACGCAGTATGCCGGTATTTCTTTTTTTTACCCGTAAAATACGTTTTAGTTTTACATTTCCACGTCATGGGCAACTTGCCATTAGTTTTCTAAAACGTATATGACGAGCAGGTTTAAAAATTAAAGGTTTTAAAAAAATTTAATTTTATATAAATATATTTTTTTTCAGAAGAAAAAAGCCAGATATATTATATTGAGATCATATAATTGCAGATGTATAGACACATCCAATATACATATGTGTATATATATCAAATTTTGCCTGGTTCTAATAAAGCATATATCAGTGTCTATGAGTTGTATGGATGTTCCATGCAAAAAGACAATAGATGGAGATCATAGGTCTCATGATAAAGTGTGGAACAGAGAAAAAAGTGTGATTCAAATTGAACCGTATATCATGTGCCAATCTGTCATAAAATTGTCCAAAATGGAAGATGTCGGCATGGCTGAATCTATGAATATATATGCATTCTGCCATTTCCAAACTGTCCATAGGAAAATGAGGATGAGAAAACGCCTGTTCCCTTTCTGTTTGCTCCACCATATGAGGGCTGCACTAGGAGAGATAAAATCAGTCAGTAGAAAATCAAATGTGTTTGCCAATACGTACCAGATCTGCTGAATGACTGGGCATTTGATGAACATGTGGAGATTGGTTTATTCATCTGATTTACACATAGTGCACCTGCTGGGTCCATGCCAAAATCGTTTTCTGAGATTGTCCCAAGATAGATTCTTGTTGTAGAATACAAGCCAGGCAAAATGAATAATCTTTGGTGGACATTTCGCCTTCCAAAATATATATGGGAAAGATGGGGGATTGTATGGAATTCTGTTGCATATCATATGAGTATATATATCTCTGACAGATACTGGTCTCCGAAAACAACTGACAGTCCATAGTAATTGCTCTTTGTTTCCATGCCGATGAATGCCGCTCCCATTTAGCAGATCAGTGATCGATTTCCATATTCCATCCCATATATCCAGTAGATTGAGATCGCGGCCATTCTTCCAAACAGGTGTGGATCCGTGCCACTCCTTGATAAGCTTGTCCCATGTAAATAGTCCTTGTCTCTGCAGCTGCATGATGAGTTGCCTTGGAAGTGTAAGATCATATTGATTACATATTAATGGATCTATGCCTATATATACATTGCTGCCTGTAAAAATTCTCCATCTCAGACGGGAAATGAAGAGAGTTTCAATCTTCCGCATACTGATCCAGATAGGGGAGCCAGTCCGAGGGCCAATGATTCCTCTCCGTAGCCAGTATTCAATAGGTTTCCCTTTCATATATCTGAAGCGAATAATATTGCTCCATGGTGAGCATCCATATACTCCTCTCCATAATGATCGGCAGATGAGCGCACGGCCAAATAGTCATAGATCCATTATGCCCCATCCTCCTTCTTGTTTTGGAATAGATATGTGTTCCAGTTTGGCCAGATGAATCTTTTGTTGCTTTGTGGAGCCGCCCCATATGAATGATGCAGTGATTTGATTGATGCGCTGAATGGTGCTGTTGGGTAAATAATACAGATGGGCCCAATAAACAGATAAGTGAGTCAATACCGCCTTGGTAAGAGTGACTCTACCCGCCAGCGATAGAGCACGGAATTCCCAAGATGATATTTTGTTAAAATATTGCCCAATAATCCAGTCCCAATCAGAAGATGTATACTTATGTGTTCTCAGATGAAAACCAAGATATGTGATGCCGCTCTGCATGGATTGCGCCTGAACCCCAAACATATCAGCAATGTCATGGATCAATTCCGTGATATCACCATGATAATACAAGATGGATTTTTGTTTGTTGATAGTGAGACCAGTGGCTTTTTGAAATTTATTGAGGATGTCGAATAAACAGTCCCAAGATGAGCGTTGAAGCATGGCACATAAGAGAACATCGTCGACAAATAAGTTGTGGGACAGAGAAATTTGTCGACAAATTTTGATGGGGATACATCTCTGTTCAGTCACAGCCTTGTTGATGTGAAGGCTGAGCATATTCATGGCAAGAATGAAGATGATAGGGGCCAGCGGGCACCCCTAGCGGAGGCCCCTGCCAGCATGGAAGAAAGGGGAAGGGATCCCGTTAATATTGATGGCATATTTGACTCCCTCGATACACGCCATAATCCAGGAGATCATTTCCATACGAAGACCAATCTTCGCCAGGAGACAGCAAATAAATCCCCAGTCCAGGCAGTCGTATGCCTTTTTAAGATCAATTTTGAGAATAGCCCCAGCGATATTCTTAGAGAACATCGAGAAAATACATTCCTGTGTGGATGCAACGGCGTCCAGAATATTCCGACCTTTCAGAAATGCATGTTGATCACTTGATAAATGAATGGCTAGAGTGCCTTTGATGCGCTTCGCGATGATCTTTGAGATGATTTTAAATGAGATGTTGCACAGTGATATCGGTCTAAAGTCAGAGAAGGTATCAGCATCTCGCTTCTTGGGGATGAGAGAAATTAGAGTAGATGTAGTGTGAGAATGGATACGGCCATTGATGCAAGAGTCCTCAATCATCTTGATAAGTTCATGTTTGATAAGATCGAAAAAATGCAAGAAGAATTTGATGGTCCAACCATCGGGTCCGGGACATTTGTCCTTGCTGAAGGCCTTGAGAATTCCATGGAGATCTTCCTCAGTGATCGGTTGATATATGGCATCATTGATGGATTCATCAAACATGGCCGGGAATAAATCAGTTCCCCATAAAATATCATGTATGGCACAGCCCGATCCGCGGCTGTATTGATTTTTAAAATGGGTAAGAGCCGCATTGGTGATATCCTGATGTGAGGTGAAGTGACCACCAGCACCGTCTTGAATTCTCCAGATGGTATTGATCTCGCGTCTATAGTTAGCATATTTATGAAAAAATTTGGTGTTCCGGTCCCCCAAACCGAGCCATAAGGCCCTGCTTTTTAGACGCCAAGAGGATTCCTCCGATTCCAATAATCGGATTTTTTGTCGAGAAAGATTAGCAATCAAACATTTGCGTTGAAAAGATATAGTGCTTGGATCATGGGAGGAGAGAATGAGGTCCATATCATGTTGGATCTTAGAAAGCGCAGATCGGTCATTCTTTCTTTTTACTATTTGCCAGGACATGACCTTCGATTGAACATAACCCAGTCGTTCACGGAAGGAGGGCCCATGTGCACAGAAAGCCGAATCGTGCCAAGCAGTGGAGACTGTATGATTGAAGTCTTGATCATTGAGGAATGAGTGGTCAAACTTGAAAGGATAGGGCCGCCGAGAGAGTTGATGACGCCATTTTAAATATATCGGCCGATGATCAGAAATGGTGTCATTGCCAATGGAGAAGACAGGCAGTCCCAATACATCAATGATATCAGACATTATGATGACCCGATCAATGCACTTGGCGATGTATGCATCACTAATCCGGCCATTCTGCCAAGTGTGGGTCATATAAGATGGGTCAACATCAATGAAATTCCAGTGAAACAGTTGGGAACGAAGAAAGTCTGAGATGGGATCCATTTTCCTACCGCCGCCCCACACTTCCTCAGAACAGAGAGTGAAGTTCATATCGCCAACCAGCATCAGATGACGAATCTCACAAAGATCCGAAGAGAAGAATTTGTGCCAAAATGGTTGCCTGTTCATATATGGAGCATATATGTTAAGAATATTGATGGGGATATAGTGCCCACGAAAGGTGGCAGAGAGCAAAATACCAGCAAAGCATTTGTAAGCAGAGGCACGAATCCATAGAGGATTCCACATGGCGACGAGGCCACCAGAATGTCCACATGCATCAAGAGCCACGATATACCATGTGGGGAACATCTTTCTGAAATAAGATATAGAGGTGGACCGGTCATGCATAGATTCCTGAATAAGAACCATCTTCGGCCGAGCAGAGAAGAAAATATGTTTGAGCGCAAGATATTTGGGGCCAGCGCCAAGCCCACGGATATTCATGGATATGATGTCCATCATGACTTGGATGGGCCAGCCATATCTGCTCAAAGAGGCTGGGATCGAGGAGAAGACATATCGAGAATCGGAATATCAACCAGAGTTGATGAGCGATCCCCATGTGCAGAAGAGTTGGTTCGTCCACGAAAATGACGAGAGCCACCCCTAGCAGTCTTACGAACAGTGATATTTTTCCCCGAGGCCGGACTGATGGTAGGAGAGGTGCGATGAAAGGGTTTATGAATGGTGAGAGGCTCAAGTTCCACGAATCGATGATGCAGGAGGAGGTCGACATCACTGTCAAAATGGTTGACAGGCGAGGAAGCGGGAGAATTGGCGGGGGTAACAGCCAATAGGGGTTCCTTTCCTCTGTTGGACGGGGGAGATGAGGCCCGGGGAGGGGAGGATGAGGAAATGAAAATAGGGAGGGATCCCTTGTAAATATCGCCAATCAGGATAGGGGAGGGGGAGCGAATGGGAGCATCATCGAGTGGTTCGGGGATGGATGCATGTAGGATAGGGGTGAGCGGGGAAGAGTGGAATCGGTTCGAGACGGTCCCGGTACATTGGGATGAGGGGATAAGAGAGCAGTATGAGACCGAGGAGACGAGGGAGGAGATGGGATCGAAACAGAAGGCGGATCGGCGAAAAGAGGGGGAGAGTCCAGGGGATGGCGCCGAGAGGTTTTGGTATATTGAGGGTAGCGGCGGCAGTGAGCATCCCGCTTTGGGCAGTTCTCAATAAGGTGACCAGTCTTATGACAAGCCGCACACCGAAATGGGATGCCCCAAAAATCCAGTCGCTGAGATATCCGAATGCCCTGCCATGTGATGTCGATGTGTTCAGGATAACCTCCCCTAAATGCATGGTCAATAAGGATCCAAGCAATCCGCTTGTCCTTTTCCCCCAAAACCCAGGGGTCCGCATAAACAAAACGACCAATAGAGTTCCCGATAATCTCCAAAATCTCCTTCGACCAAAACTCAAGCGGGAGATTCGGGAGCTTTACCCAAATCAAATTGTGAGAAGGAGTGTTCTTGAGCGGATCATATCCAATGAACCATCTGTGAAGAGCAAGAAAGCTCCGCTTGAAAACCCAAGGAGCGCGTAAAATATTGTCAGAATCAGCAGCATCAAGGAAATGGAAACAATACCAATCCTTCATGAGGTGGGAAATAATAGGCGTGTATCCAATGACAGGCTTCCAGTGATCAGATATCCACTTCCGCATTTCCAAATCACACATGACCGGGAAATGCCATTGACCAATGAGAGCGCATTTCTGGAGACTGTCGATCCGCTCAGAGAGATGAGCACTGTCCAGAACGATAGCAGGCGGAGGGGCCGAAGATTTAACCAGGACACGCGCACCTTTGGAGGTCCTATGCGGCGCGGGATGGAGGAGAGGAGGATGAGATCGGTATGAATCATTAACAGGACCAGAAAAGGCGTCATGGATAGCAGGATGAATGGTGGTCCGATCCAGGGTGGAACGTTCAGACAAGGTGGATCGGTCCGGAGCCCGTGACTCTTCAGCAAGGATGGTGGCCCGAATCATTGCCTCCGTGGCAGATGAGTCGGACGCAGATTCCATGGGGAGTCAAAATCAAGAACCGGTCATAAAGAGGCCAGTCAGAGTAACGGGAAGGAGATAAGACAGCAGCACCTCATAAATGTGATCTGAGGTCAGGGCGAATAAATGTCAGCGGGCGGCAAAATCGGATAAAAAAGCCACGGAGGATAAGACCATGAATAGAAAACAGCAGAGGGGGCATCGAATTCAGAAAATATGTCAAATAGAGATCATATAGGACGGGTATCTAGGAATAAAGGACATAATAATAATGAGAGGAAGATAAGAAGAAAGACTATAAGCGTCGTCACTGACAATAAGAAGGATGAATAGTCAGAAAAGGACCATGACAGATCCCAAAAGAGCCTGGAGAATATCAAACCGATACATTCCCAAGAAATTTGGTCATAAATGATGACAGAAGAAATCCAACGGAGATGACGTAGGATATCAGCCGATAAAGAATTCCGGCAGAAATTACAGGGAGAGGCAGCTATGACGGGGAGGTGCCATGACACGAGAAACAGCAGCAGTAGACAGAAAATATGCACCACCAGGAGCTGAAGCGAAGACGAATATCAGAACACGGCTGGTATATGTAAAAAAATCTCTTCAAAAATTTAAAACAGCCCACTGACATATTCTATGGGAACCGGAGACATAACCAGGTGCAATACAAAATAATCAAGCATATGAATATAACGGCAAGAGCTGATAATAAGTAGGATGCTAATAAAATGGTATGAAACCAAAATGTTATTCCCAGAGAGTAGGAACATTCACAGATAACCATGATAAAACAGAGTAAAACTATAACTAATATTGGTTATCAGTCCATGAGTTAATGAAACAAAAGAAGCTAGAGAATGTTCCGAAACCCAAATGATGTGCAGAGGTAATATAAAAGAGTATGCGTACCTAGAAGAGTGTCACAGCGAGTGAGGATCAAACGCCACTAGCAAAAGAACCAGGGAATTGGAGCCTCCAGACCAGGAATGGAAGTGCAGGATGGACATGCAGCAAAGCAGAGATACAGAAAATGAAGGAGTCGTCCCGTGCCAGGAGGCACAGGAGCGGGGGAAGGAAAACAGAGGGCTTAGAATGCTGCTGAATATATAGGATAAACAGGCGCCAGTAGTGAAGCCACGTCCAGTGAGTGTAAGTTGTGGGAAAGGACCAGCAAACAACAAGTGTCCGAGGGGGAACAGGGAGAATGGTGTTCTGGACGCAAGTCTCGGATGTGTATTTGAGGAAAAACCGGCAGGTAAACAGGTGTCCAGCAATGAGAATCAACCGCGAAGGGGGGGACCTTACCAGGGGACAGTTCTCGGATGGCGATTGGAGCAGAAAACGGTTCAAGCATCTGGTTGGTTGCAGAAGCGGCGTGCTCCTCGGTGGCGCTCCTCCAGTCGCTCCTCCCAAAACCTGTAGCCATATATATATATATAACCTTATGTAATATATTTTTTATACCTGTAAGTTACAATGTCGCGACTGGATTGTTGAATAATTGTTTGTGACTGGATCATGTCAAATGAGACTCGGCACAGTACGAATCTCTTTCCTCATCTCACGAGTTGCTACAGCCTACAGGCATCTTGAGTCTTGACGATGTGGCGATTTGGTTGTGAAATAATTATAATATTAATAATCACAGCGACTGGATTGTTCAATAATAATTACTATAATTCAGAGCTTTTTGGAACGACTATAGCATTTTTAGTATGGTGTGAATCTGTAACCTTATAATCTCCAGCCCTTGCAACAGGCAACTTGCAAGTTTAGCGTTTAGTGACCAAGGACAGTGATCGGATGGCTATCAGATCTGCCAATTTTGCATTCAATTCGCATTTAGGTTTTCGGCACAGTACTAATCTCTTTCCTCATCTCACGAGTTGCTACAGCCTACAGGCATCTTGAGTCTTGACGATGTGGCGATTTGGTTGTGAAATAATTGTGAAATAATTATAATATTAATAATCACAGCGACTGGATTGTTGAATAATAATTACTATAATTCAGAGCTTTTTGGAACGACTATGGCATTTTTACTATGGTGTGAATCTGTAACCTTATAATCTCCAGCCCTTGCAACAGGCAACTTGCAAGTTTAGCGTTTAGTGACAAAGGACAGTGATCGGATGGCTATCAGATCTGCCAATTTTGCATTCAATTCGCATTCGAGCATTTAGATAGAAACCTACTACTGTACCAGACTACCGGGTGTCCAAGATATGGAAAGTAACAAGTTACAAGGCGATAGAGAGAAACTTACCACTGTACCAAACAAACTTACCACTGTACCAGACTACCGCGTGTCCAAGATATGGAAAGTAACAAGTTACAGGGCGATCCTTGACACGAAGCGTGCTCAGTTGGATTTTCATTAAAAAATACAATTCTGGGAATGTATGCCAGAGGCGTCAACTATACTTTTGTGCCAGAGATGCTACACAGTTAAAACCAACATCAACC
The DNA here is from genome assembly GCA_000404065.3 of Pinus taeda. Lineage (NCBI taxonomy): Eukaryota > Viridiplantae > Streptophyta > Pinopsida > Pinales > Pinaceae > Pinus > Pinus taeda. Next base: position 109,939 of record APFE030085738.1, read on the forward strand.
CCAGTCACCAACAGAGTTCTTGCCGTGTGTCTGGTGCGATTTCTGTTGAGTTTTCAGCTTCGGTCATCCGTTTATATACATTGCCGTGGCAGAAGAGCAGTGCCCAACTTAAATTTTGCTTTGCTAGATTTTTGAAATCCCTCCCTTTCTCTGTATAAATAACAATTACACTGTTATTGTTGGTAATTTCTTATAACAATTACACTGTTATTGCTGGTAATTTCTTGAAGTGATTGATGAATGATATCATTGTATAGTGCCACATTTTATTTTTTTAAATGTACTTTGCTTTAATTCCAATAGACAAGCGTTGCTCTTTCGGTGTCTCCCTCTGTCTCATATTTTTGAGGCGCTAAAGGAATCTGTTATCCTCTGCAATTACTCCCTTGCATGCTGTCAGGACAATTCCAAAACTTGGACATTCAAGAGAACTTATTCTTAGCTCAAACAAAAATTATAACTAGAAAGCAAAATAAAAATAAATTTGGCTTATTACTTCTTAAGTTCGTTGTGTATGCGTTAATCAGGGGAGTAAACAAGTGCGCTGGTGGCACAAAGGGAAACTAGATGACAACCACCATGGCCACATAATTACGAATTCAAATGTGAATTAGTGAAAAAAAAATATAAAAAATAAAAAATAAAAAATATTACAAACTAAGTACAATATCATAAAACCCCAAGGGATAGCCACCCTATCGATAAAACATCCAGAAATTGATATAGACTATAAAACTTATATTAGATAGAACCTAGTTGAAAACTTAATCAGTTTTCTGACCTCCAAGCTCCACGGGTATGGCCTCTAAACAAAATATTGACAAAAACCTGAACTCCTACTACAGAAAATAGAGGAATAACCCAAACTATAATATAATAGAGATAGTAAATAGAGGAATAACCCAAACTATAATATAATAGAGAGATGGAAAATTTAAAATTGTTACCAGTGTGACAAGGCACACAGGTAAGGTGCCACGGTAAGGTGGAAAGATTGAATCCTGCAACTTTCCATAAGCATCTAGAAGCCTAATGCATTTCTAATGCATTCGGATGCGTTCAACGGAAAATTTATGAGCCACTCGACATGAATGGTAGTGAGAAAGTAGTCGATAAATATACCATAAGTGGATTTGTGAAAAGGTAGGGTTTGGAAGGTAAATATTGACTGTCAATTCCCATAGCTCATTTCCAGCGTTGATGGAATAGATGGTGCGTACGTGTTCACATGGATCCAAGTTGGATGAGTGTCTTTGTGAAGGTTAGTTTATTTGGTGCTATTGTCCGTCTGCTTTTAGTGTAATATTAGTCTTTGGATTTTTTTAGTTTCTTTCTGGTTGGCCATGAATGAAATTTTCTGTTTCACAATTCCAAAATTGTAAATAGGACAATGACAGAATGTTGAATCAATTAATATGTTGTTGAATTCTGAATGTATTTAAAATTAATTATTATGGTTTAGTTTTGGATTTTTGTTGTAAAATTTCATTTGTTGGATTAGTTAATTGAATTTGTTAAAGATGTATTTTTATAATTTTATTAAATGATTTATTTAGATTATTTTTAGAGTTTGGGATTTATTTTTTGTTGTTTTTATATATATTTCTCATCTATTTTATTACTATTTCTATTGTAAACAAAAAAAACTCAGAACATTTGAACAATCTGGAAAATTTGCAGAAAAATTTGATCAGCTGGTCTCAAAACAAAGTGTAACAATGAAACTTGAGCAGAATGGTACAATAAAAAATAGAAAATTTAAACCATTATGAGTACAATTTGAAATTGGATGAAAATTATAAAAATAAATTTTAAAAGTCATATGAGGCAGTTTAAAAATAAAAACGTCATAAAAGAAATTCCTAAAGTCAACCATCAAATTTAACCCCTATCCTTACCCTTCTGGAGATCTGCAAATTATAGACAAGTCACCCGTCAAATTTAACCCCTATCCTTTCCCAGATTATAAGCACGAATTGCTGTCAGGCCATCCCCTCTACCTTGCCTATGATTGATTCTCACAATAGGTGAATAAAGCACAATTTGCAGTTAGTTGGCTTTGCCATCCGTTTGGCCTCCTCCATCCCCCTAACTAGCGATTTCCTAATTTGCCACTTCTTATTGGAAAAGATGTTGTTTAATTAGACTACAATTTCGTGTGGATTGTGAATTTTTTGCCGGGCAAGAAATTTTTCAAGAAATCAATATCGAAATTTTCAAAAATTTCGACGCCAGAATATTTATTATTTTCTTGATAAAAACACTGTTTAGACCACGCAATTGCCGAGTCGAACGGCAAATAAATGCCTGTGAAATCATCACAGAGATCAGAATCAAAAGCACAGTTGTATGGTGGCAGTGTTTCGGCTAAAAGACATCATGAAAAGACATCGACTAAGAAGTTTGCGGCAGCAGCCACGTTTCACTTTCCGTTTCAGTGTGGGAAAAGTGGTGCCGTCATGATTTAAATGCCCATGCATTATCTCACCTATTGAAAGTCGGAATCGATGTCTAAGTGGGAACCAGTCGATCAGCATGCAGGCTTGAAATTTGACGACGTGCAGCAAGTATTTGATGTTACAACTCGTGTTTGACATATATATTTAAAAAATAACAGTGAAATTGCAGAGTAGTGAATGGCAGATGTTACAACTCGTGTTTGACATATATATTTAAAAAATAACAGTGAAATTGCAGAGTAGTGAATGGCAGTGGCTGCATTTATATGGCATACTTCAACGATCTGAACTATCTGAACTCTCTAAAGCTCCTTCTGCATGGTTGACATATTACTCTACAGTACATATCGGAACTTTGATCCGGCTTTTTCCAAGAAAGGAACCTTGATCCGGCTTTTTCCAAGAAAAGACATGGGTTAATCCTTCATTAAACCTACATTTGTAATTTGATCTTCTTTATATCAATACAATATGATTTTTCTGTTGAAAAAAAAACATTAAATCATTTTTCAAAAGATAAGGAGTTAATAATTTAACTCTGAATATATTTTTTTAGACGGAATTCGACACTTTTGGATTATAAAATTTTAAAGTTTTAGTGTTACGAATTTAACATTAAAAATAGATTTAATATCATCAAAAATCTGGGGCACTTCAAATTTTACAACTGGACAATTTAACTTGTTTTTTTTAATTCTAACCAGATTTAACCAAAATTTTGCCTCAACCTTTTTGGAGAAAAATGTCCGTTGTTTAGGCTACGTGGGTACTTACTACCAGGCTCTAATTAAATCTAATGCAATGTGATAGTATAAGATTAATGCAATTTGGGCATTTTTAATGCAATTATGTTTGCTAGGAAGAAAGGTGAAGACAATTCTCGACAATATTTATGCCAATCAGAGAACATATTTTCTTGTCCCATAGGCCACATGGTTGCTAGCCTCATGCCCAGAAATATATTTAGGGAAGCTCTGTCTTCCCTAGGCCTGACATTCTTCCTAGATAAAAATAATGAAATTGCAGAGGAGGTTGATAGAGCATATGGATGCCCTTATGAATGTAGAGAATATTTGGGACCACAATACGAAGGGTGAAGATCATCCGCCCAAAGGTCTTAAATTAACCTTCCCATCTACAACCATGACCTCTTAGGCGTAGGGAAAGGATGGATTAAGGGGATAGGAAGGAATGTAGATGGATAATGTGTAATTGAAGGGAGCTATCCAATAGGTGGCTTCTTTAGTGACTGACCAATGGAGAAGATAAGGAAGAAGATAAAGATGGTTTAGCTTAACATTTGGCTTTTACTCTTGTTGGTGGTTGGTTTAATGCTTTCTTAACACTAGCTCATCCAAAGGAGTATGCATAGGATCTAAAGGGCCCATATTTCCAATAGAAGGTAAGGCTCTCAATACTTTATCTAACCTACTTAATATAGGTCCTTTGATCTCTTTTACTAGGTCCCTGACTTGCTTAATATAGGGTGAGTCATCCTTCCTCACCTTCCCTTGTGAGGTGAGCGCCTTCCTCATTTGATGTGGATGAGCCATTAATTAGTCCTCACCCTCTATTGTCGGGTGTGCAAAGTGAGGGTTCTGTTATTTTTGGGCCTCTTGGACCCTAAAATCAAGCTCTTCAAGGGTCTTTATACACCAAAGTGAGAGGGGAAGAAGAGGTTGTGATTTATGTTAGAAGCAGTTAGTCTTGAAAGGCCTTTTCTTCCCTCAAAAGCAGAGGTGATTGGTCTTGATCTTGAGAGAGCCCCTAGTTCACTAGCTCATTGGTATTGAAGAGGCGGGTCTTGGAAGGTTCATCAAATAGAGCTATCTTTTATTTAGCTAGTTAAGGCACACATTTAACAAAAATTAAGGATGAAATTTAGATATGAAATTTGATGGAAGTGGACCATGTATAATATGTGGTTTTTATTTTCTTGGAGTGGAGCTTTGATTATGAATCAAAAGATATCAACTGTATCAACAATTAGTAATGACATAATCTAATTTCGGCAATGATATTTTTGTTTCAAAACGGAATCCCCACTCGCAATCTGAATAGGAACTTAGACCAAAAGATTGTAAACATGGATTCTCAATTTTTTGTTGATTTGTGCCTTTAAGAATTGCTCTTGTGCTTTGATAGAATATATATTCAGGTTACAATTGGTGCCACTAGTTTTGAATCAAAAGATATCGTGCTTAAAGGAAACCCTTCCAAGCTTGAAGATTACATGTCATCTCAAATGTGAGTCAAAATGGATTATGAGGCATGCTATGCATGAACAATTAACATCATCATATTGTATTACAATGTAAAAATATGGGAGGATTTTAAAATTGTCAAACCACCCAAAGTGCCATGGAAATTATAAACATTATGCAAAATTTTGTGTAATTAGTAACACAAAAGTAGCAAAATAATTTAGAAGATAAGTGGAATTATTATATCTTCATAAAGCTTTAAGAATATGATTTACATCCGTATATATGTTAGTTAATCAAACATATGGTTAAGTTTCACTCTTTCATGGTACTTTATTAAGCCATCTTGAAACATGTTGAAATTTGGTTTATTCATCCAATAATGATGACCAATATAAACAAGCAAACCACGTAGCTCATAGTTATAATAAAAATACTTTCTAGCAATAAAAAGAGTGCACACTTGCACTTGTTAATAAACTTATATTAAATACAAATGTCACTTGTCTTCGCAACTAACAAAATGTGTTTACATTCTTTTGGTCTAAGTTCATATCCAAGATCTTACTTGAATTAAGATTTCAAGATCTTTTTGCAATTACCCATCCTCCATGCCATAATAAGCATGCTTATTTATGAGTTCTTTTCTTAATAAAATTTGTTATGGAGTACTTTTCAAAATTTAGATTTAATATGATTTTAAGGCAATGAGAATTTAATAGATTTTAATGAAATGTAAATAAATGGATGATAACTATTATCTATATTTTATAGTGGGAGTTATTATATGCTTATTTGTGTTTATATTTTATTGCATTTACAAGGTATAAAATTTGAGATGGGTTCCCATTCAAAAGCATGTTCTTTTGATAAAATTATATGCAGAATAAGGTTTTTCACTCACTTGGGATTAATTTTAAAGTCTATTTATTTTCTTCAAATATTTTATATATCTTTATGAAAGTAATGGATAAGTTTATATTTATTTTGTTGTGTACATAATATTAGAGTGACTTTATATTTTTCATAAATATTTTAATGGTATTTCCATCTGTTCACACTCTTCTCACAAGGATATAATCTTTGGTCTTTGCATATGAATGCATATTTAATTGTGGATTGTATATTGTTCAATTAGTCTTTATTTCAGTTTCTTTATATAGTGAAATGTTATTTCTCATGTTCAATCGTTTTCACGTGAAACAAGTTGATTAGAAATGCAAATAATTATAGAACTATAGGTTTTCATTCACGATGATAACCTACAACCATCTAGATATATTGACTACAAATATTTTATTGGATATGTTATAGGTTTTTTTTAATCATATGTTTTATGATTTTTTCCCAACCTCTATAATTAATAAATTTCAATTTTATTATAGATATTGGAACTTATAAATTTTAATAGTTATCTATTCTTATTTTTATAGATTTTATAAGTAATCTTTTTTATTTCTTATGGACAAGTATAGATTTATATATGGTGTTTTGTGGGAAATGCTTCAGTTGATTCTTAGGTTTCACCTATTTCTATCATATAGGTGGATACACAATAATAAATGTCTCAAAAAAGAAAATTGCAAGCTATAATTGGAGAAATGTATGGATGGACAAAATCACAAACTTCGAAGTCTCAAAATGAGTATGAGTTAGAAAGAGACTCTAAGACCCATACTAATCAATTGGAACAACAATTGCATGAAATTTTTGGAACTTTTTCTAACGATCATTTAGATGAAGGAAAAAATGAAGTTGAAGAAGAGGTTTGCAATCAAAAGAAACTTGAAGTGCAAACAAAACAAATGTATGGGCTGGTTACACTTGTAGAAAATGATGAAATTAATGACTAGATGATTAAAAAAGTTAGTCACCGCAATTATTTCAAGTGAATTACTACTAAATTTGAGCAATTTTAAGTGAGCGAACTAAAAATGACTAACTTAAACGACTAATTTAGTCTAGGGATAAAATATATGAATAGATAATAAGTGACTAAACTAAAAGCAACTAACTTAAATAACTAATTTAGTCTAGGATTAAAAAAAATTGACTAGATATAAGTGACAAGATTATTTCATGACGAGACTACCCTACAAGCCACCAAATTTCTATCATACCTATGAGGTCAACAACAATTTGTGGTTCAAGATATAGCTAATTTGGAACAAACTTAGCTCTAGAGCCTAGGATTTTTTTCCACCTCTAATGTTTATGGACAAAGAGATCAATTTATAAAGCATGTGGGAGCCAAACTATCACCTTTCCCATGTTGACTCCCTCTATTGAACATCATGGAAAATATCCATAAATTAGTTATCCTTACTAAAACAAACATTTCATTGGAAATGATCACTAATCCTATGAGATTACTACTTCACTATTCTTTTTTACCACACCAAGCTTATTTTGATATCTACCCTTCTTATTTCATGACAAGACTACCCTACAAGCCACCAATTTGCTATCATATCCATGAGGTCAACACCAATTTGTGTTTCAAGTTATAACTAAGTTGGAACAAACTTAGCTCTAAAACCTATTTATTTTTCCACCCCTAATGTTTATGGACAAAGAGATATGAATTTTCTTGTGAGAGTCAAAGTATTACCTTTCCCATGTTGACTCCCTCTATTGAACATCATAAAAAATCTCCATAAATTAGTTATCTTTATTAAACCAAACATTTAATTGGACATGATGATTGATCATTACCGTGACATTACTACTTTTCTGCACTTTTTAACCACACAAAGCTTGTTTTGATGCACCATAATTCACTTTTGATAAATCAACCGAAATCCCCTAAAATAATATTTGGTGACACAAAGACCTAACAATTTTCATACAATTAATAATTATTTATAATTAGAAATACCTCCCATTAAACAAATGAAAAGACTCAACATTTTATTTAATGGAATTTAGTTTCCCTTCACATTCTTCATGGTCACATCTTTTTCCCTCATGTGCTCTCTTCTTTCATTTTCATATCTTTTTTTTTCAGTATTTTTTTATTCCTTACATTGAATTATGGGGTCTATGTCTTATTATTTTATTTCAATGTTCTCTTGTTCATCACATTTCAGTGAGCCCTCCATCCCACACCTTCTTCAACCCGACATTCTCGTTCTGCTTTCAAGAAGGAAGGAAACATCCTTATCTTTCACGCCTTCAGGAAATATCCTAAGCTCATATTTTTTGGGGTGGGACTGGTCAGGAGGCTATAGCTAGCTAAATGGAAGCTCAAACTAAGGGTGCGTATAATGGTGACCTATGCTATTGGGTGTTATGGGTGGTGGTGCCCCTATTTTCACTCGGTCAACTGAAACTTCTTTCGATGGCTATCAAACTGGAATTACAATCGGGTCATAGTTGGTGAGATCTCTACTTCTAGGGGACTATGGGACTATATGATCCCTATCAACCCCAAACTCAATCGTTTCACTTATATATCGCTCAAGACTACTTGGATTTGGATCTTCTACCTTTGTTGATGAGTAAGTCGTTGGATCATTCACTAGCTCTGGATCAATTGCACCTGGAACTGGACCTACTACTTAAGTTGTTGCGGAATCTATTGAATCCATGTAAACTCGCTTTCGAATTGTTACCAAAATGAATTCTCGAATTTGCTTGAATTACTTATTTTAACCAACTGGTCCAAATTGAACTATCACACCCAAGTCGAATAGTGTGGCATGCAAATCGTTATTGGGACTGGTTGGCATAAAATCTATTATACTTTTTGATTGGATATTGACATATGGGTGAGAATTCTGTGCAATTATACTAGTTTTGAGAAAAAACTCAGTTGCGTGTGGACACTTATCAATAGTTTCTTGTTAGAAACATTTTATGACATATGCCTTAAATGTTTGCAAAAGTCATTCATTTATCCTCATATTCTAACTCACACATTACTCATGAATATTTTCGATGTTTGAGGTTCGAGCATTGCAAGCAATAGGTTCTGAGATACTTAGATATCAGTAAGGGGGTCTTACAACCAGACATGAATGTCTTTTGTTAGAGCCTTGCCAATTTAGAAGTTGGCTTCAGGGTGCATAACCCCATGTGTATGTGATCGTATATTTCCTCGGACTGGAATTAACATCCTTAGCGGCTTCAGTGCCATACCTTGTGTTGTGCCTGTTGGCCCTCTTTGGCTCACAGTTGTCATATTTGTGATGTCCAAGATAATTTCAACTATTACCACAATGGAATATCCACTTTGACAAATTTGTGAAATGTGTTAAGACATTTAACCCCACAAAATTATGTGATGCTACCTCTCAGTTAACCTAAGTACTCTTCGAGCTAGAGATAACATAATCTACAACAAAAACAACCTGCATATCAAATCATCAAAACAAGAAAAATATATACAAAATATATATGTCTCTCTTACCTTAAAATCTTTTCAGGTTTTGTTTGCCCCTTCAACCTCATTAAAGGTGCAAAGAAACATAAAAATACAGAATGATTGACTAGATAGAATCATAGAAGTAAGATTTCTTCACAGGCACTTGACCAAGTCACCAAAATGATCTATAAGGGCAAATAATTATCTTGCAATTTAGAAAATACAACTAAAGACAAGTTTCGATGAATTGCAGACAAGGATATGCACTATAAAAAATTCATCCATGCAAACTGAAAGAAGACATAAAATACTCTCTATCATTTCCTTCATAATAAAAGTTCCTGAACGACCACAGGTAGCATGATCTCTTTTCTTTGGTTCATTTCATTTACAGAGAGCTACATATGTTCATTCAAAATTATAGAGGTATTAGCATTCCATTTTCAAGGGACTACATTCTAAGATTCCTATAGTTAATTTTAAATATTGTACATATATGACTAACATTGATGTGCATAACTACAACTCTACCCTAATCATAGTATGCAGTGCTCTTGACAAGTCAATATAATTGAAATCTTCGGCAACCATCATTGGCAGGCTTAATGGAACTAAGCTATTTTCTTGAAGTTGTGTATAGTGTTCTTTAGCATCAACCTGAGCACAAATAATTACGATTGTGAGGCCATTATAGTGGGAATTTGCAAGATATTAACAAAAGTATCAAGGATCTTTCCTAGCATAAACTCCATCAAAACTTTCACATCATACTCCCATTTGTTATAATTGTCATTGTGCAATAATACACAATATGGTGTAGATGTCTTTCTTGACTTTCTTTTATTGCAATGACAAGAAAATATAAAGAGACTTAGAAGATGCATCGAAGGAATTGGAAATTCTAAAGACATCATATCTATTTCATTAACAATGAAAATAAAATTCAAGTAAAATTCTAGTCACATACACTCTAATAACCATGTTCTTCAGAGTAGATATATTTATTTGACAAAAGTTCTACATAAGATAATACAATGAAACAAGAATCTATTCACAAGTCATCATTCTATTAACCATAAATCAAACTCTGATTCTTGAACATGTGTATTTTTCTCAATTGTTGGCACCTCTATCAATAGATTACCTTTTCGTGAGCTTGATCTGATTGTGGAAAACACCCGGGTCATGCATATCCCTTTTGACTGTGATATTTTGTCACCTTGGAGACTTTGCGATGTTGTTTTGTGGTTGTTCTCCTCACATTGCCGTCTTTGTACATATAGTAGCTCACACGTGCTTAATTGCTAATTTACCCATCAGGGAAAGCTTATTTATGCTGATATGATTGGGGATGCGAAAGGATTAATCTCGAAGATATAAAACTAGCCATCACTTTTGACCCTACTTGAGAGTACAAGCTCATGTTGTACATAATGAGAGTAAAACTCTAGAATCATGGGCCTCTTTCCATTATTCCTCTTTTATTGTTGTTTGTTTGCATGAACTTTTTTTCCTTTCCTGCTTTCCATTAATTTTCAGTTGGAGAATACTTTGTGTATACCCAGTGATTGAAGGTCTGGCCAATAGTAAACTATGGTTGAAATTTCAACCTTTGAGATGGACCAAGCTCTAGATAGTGAAGAATAACCTCCTCAAGGTTGTGATGCATGGGAGGGCTCTGTTGGGGCTATAGTTTGCATGTTGAAGGCATAAGAGAAAGAGATATTTCTCTACCACATTTTAAACAAACCAAAAAGGTCAAGATCTCCAATGATTTTTCCATTCTTGTCTTTTAGTTGTAGATCCTTCGATAATGATATCAACAGTTATTTATGTTTTTGACTGATATGATGATAATCAATGAGATTTTGCATGTAAAACTATTTTTGGGTTCTTACACAGTAAGTTTGTTTATGTTATTATCATGTAACTAGAGATTTGATAGGGTCTCTAACATAATAGGAGTTGATGGACAACTACAATTTTAACCATATGCATTAAATCTTTATATCTATAAAGTGCTTATTTCTTTATATGTGTCTTTCTCTTTCATATTTAACCAGAAGCAAATTAGAGTTTGAGTTAGTAGGGATTAATCAAATAAAGTGTGTAAACCTCCCATCAAAGACTCTGTTAATAGTAAAATATATCATGTGGAATTGCAAAATATATGGGTGAATGCCATCTTCTAGTTTTAAAAATAGCCTTTACTCCCTATGGTGTGGCTGGGATGGTGACTATCCAGCCATGGTGATAGTTGCACCCGTCAAGGTTTATCCCTTAAGCCATCACTTGTTCCTCTAATATTATGAGCTACTATATGCATGCATGTGAGCTCATGCACAGAACAAGGTTCCAAGATTTCTTCTGGGAAGGTTGCAAGAATAGGTACTTACTAATTTATGAACCTCATTTAAATAGGGATGGTGGCATTTACTATACCAACTAGATTGATTTGTGACTTGTTTTTATTTTTAACATTTAATACATACTTTATGATATGGTAGTTCAAGTACTATAGCTTGTAATCTAATATAGGCATCTTCATATTTTTTCATCTTAAACTCTATCTTTTACTAACAACTTTGTCTTTTGAAATTTATGTCCTTGACAACTACTTTAAATGCCAATGGTACATTGGTTCATTGTTGAGGTCAATAGAGGCGTCCATCAGGGTTCCATTCTCACTGTGGTCCACCCCTTCTAAATTGTGTGAAAATCAAAGGGATGAGACTGGGTTAAAATATTGGGAGCGGAGTGAATACATAAGCCCCAAGCCTGGAACTTAAGGCAAAGGAAATCTGCTCTTTATGGTGCAGCTCTGCAAGGCATGCTTTTCAAAGCACTTCTAAACAAAAAACTGCTTTAAACAAAATGCTTAGTTTATATTTGATTTCTTTTGTTAGATGTAGTAGTGAAGTTTCTCTATATAGTTAAATTGGCTTTAGCATTCTTTCTAACCTGTTTTTGTTTCTTTGTTTAGGATGATCTTTTATTCCTTATATTTGTACCATGCATTATTTTATTAAAATATCTAAGGATAAAATTTAGCACTTATCTACTCTCAACTTCGGTGAAAATTTGGTTGATGGTAATGCTAGTTGATATAGACACATGGATGACCGAGATCGTGAATATTTACTGCCTTTTTGATTTGACAAATGTTTTAGCTCTCTGTTTCTTGGGAGGCACTATATTAAGGTTGATGAGATTCAGTGCAAGGTAGAAGGCAGAGTTGTTAATGTGCATTTGTAAGATTCTAAAGTAGTTATTATTGTTTACTCTTCTTGGCATTGCCACTAGTTCAAAAAAAGAACTTTATCAATGTTGACAAGACTAGCACGAAATTCACTCAAACCTTGATGGGGGAAAACATCCTTGGTTGTGGCTTAGGTTTTCAGCATTGCTCTGTCCCGACATCCAGTTTGGTAGCTCAGGTGAAGCATACTCATTCGATACTTGAATTATTACGTAAGAACTAGGTATTTTTCTTTAATTTGTTCTAAGTGAAGGATCTTATTCTCCATTCCTTTTAAAAATGACTAAGCCTTGAATCTGTGATGATTGGGCTAGAGCAAAAAAAGTTACAATGTAATTTTACTTTCATTGGTTCTTGTCATTACTTCCCATTTGAGATTTTGTAATCTCTCTTATTAATCACGGACATATAATATTTGGCATCCAGAATCTAAATGTAAACATGTTGATGCCACTTTATTTTGAGAAAACTAGTAAAAAAATGAAATATCCATTGTATCATTTGTCAACTTGGAAAAAAATTCTAATAGGAAAATTGATGCTTTATTGTAGTTTCAGTTCATCCTCAAGGTTCAAATTAATGGTGAACTGAAATCACTATGATAAATTGAAATGTGATACCACACAAATTTTATTGTCTTTCAAAAATGTTGACAGATTTAGAAATGGCTTTTTACAATATAAACGTGACTTCTTATCTGGGAAAATTATGAACTAAAGGCTGCCATTTCTAACATTTTCACTATATGGTAAACAGATCTGTAACTATTGTATTGAGGCTTCTGTGATCCATATCAAGTTTATGAGAGATTTTTCGGCGTAAATCACATGATATTCCATTTGTCGACGCGTTTTGAACCAACCAATGTGGTTCATTGTCAGGACAAGTTGAATGAACGGTTAAATTGACAATGGCTAGATTTGACTGGTTAGTTAGGAAAGGATAATAACCATTATTTAATTAGATAAGTTACCCTGGTTAGTTATAAAACGGACATTTTTTATACACTCACAATTAAAAAATGTATTAAAAAATAAAATTATAACCTAAATTAATTTAATTTTATAGTTACTTAACAAAGTTATTATATCTAAAAATTAGAGTAACTAAAAGTTAGTTAAAAAGTTATTAAATATTAAATGCTAGTTATATTCCAATTTAAAATATAAGTCAACGGGATTTATACCTTTATTATAAATAAATATTAAAATAATCAATTATTAAACTAGCATTAGATTTAATAATAAATTATTAATAAGAAATGACAATAAATATAGAAGTAATTTAAGGGTACGATAATAGAGTAATTTAAATTATAATAATGATATTATAAATATATATTAAAATAAATAAATTATAAAATAAAATAATTTAAATTAATGGTAAGTGATCCAAGTTATTAAATCTAAAAAAATTATAGTCGTTAGATCTGTAACTATGAACCCTAGAAAGATGAAACTTAAAGGACCTCACTAAGCTGCTTCTTTATTCTAGATCTGAAAATTCATAAGCTAACTGGAAAGTACTAACAATGAAATAATAATAATTTGAAGTACTTAGAAAATAGTTACAAACACGTATCAGTTTTCTTCATTAAATCGGGAAAGGGCAAAAAAAACAGTACACACAAAAAAGAGTGAATATAACAATATGTACCTTACCTTACATCTCCCCATTGTTAGAAAATCAGAAAGGAAGTAAAGATTTTCTTGGTCTTGATAATTACTTTTGATGTTTCTTATTATTACGATCTTTTATATCTTCTTTCTTTAGTTCATCAAGCAATTACCAAAAGTAGCAACACATAAAACAATAAACACAAAATGTAGGCACATGCTAGGGAAAAACCCCCCTCGAGGGGAAAACCCAATCAAGATAATTATTCTTTTCAATAGTATTATTTGAGACCCTTCACCCTAGACCAAGACCATACATTCCTGTTGAAGCCCCAAAAATCGGGTCCACAACAAGGGGGATACCCACCCGGTCTGAACCTTGAAAGCAACTCCTTTTCCGTTTGGGATGGTGGGTCCGACTGGGGATAATGGGATCAGTTTCCCAATTTACGTGTGTGTGTGTTGAGAATTCATATTTCCTTTATAATAATTTCTAAGTAAAATGCTTTTATTCTAAATCTAATCTAACAGTATGCAATTACATTCTAATGGATAGAAATATCTAATTCTAAAACTAACTCGGGATTTAATCTTTCAGTTATGCGACCTAAAATAATTTCTAACAGCAATTGGTAATAAAGATCATTCAATTGTTATGAGAAAAGAATTCAATAAAGATAAACTGTTTCGTATAAAAAGTTAGCCGAAACAATTATGAAAAGCATATCGCATAATAAGTCACTCATATATTAAGTGTAAATAGAATAGCCATCACCGTACAGAAGTGCCAAATGATAACTCAAGCATTCAAGTATTCATATATAAATAACTGAACATAAATATCACTTTAACACATAAGCAGAAATCGTTAAGAGATAAAAGTACCATTGATAACAAGTTCTACTCATGAGCTTCAACAATAATGATTGATCTCCTCTTAATTCAACATCTACTAAGAGTACAAAAGTGCAATTTCAGTAGCAGATATTAAACACAGATATCAATAAATCTTGTTCCATTCATTCATCAAAACCTCCTCGAAGGGTGCAGAAGTGCATGTTCTGAGGAAACGTTTTGACAAATTTCAGGACCCTTCTCTAAATGCATGAGAAGGGTTGAAATACTACTAGCTAAATCTAAAAATAGAATATTACAAAAATATAGGAGGAGGTTTAAATGACCATCCTTATCTAAGGAAAAACTAAAGAAAAACTAAAACTAAAACTGAATCTGGCAATTAACTATCTATGTATCTGTTCTTTGTGGTCGCAAGCATTCAGCATCGGCTTGAAGGGAGATTGTTGGCCAACCTCCGACTTTAGTTGCCCTGCAAAAACAGAACCAACAAGTGTTGGCACCATCTTCTCGACAGAGTTAATGAGGCATTTGAGAGTCATGCATTAACTGTGTGGTTTACCAAGTATCACCAGTAAGAATCCCATTTCAACTTGGTTAAACTCTTGATAGACTCTGCTCTTTCTTTAGCCTTTTGTCTCCAACTTATCTGTAGATGTTGTGCATTTGGTAGAAATCTTGGAGTGGTCTCAGATATGAGATTTGCTCTGTGCAAGTTCTCATTGACACAGTCGATGACATTGCTTGCCGCTATCGTTGCTTCTTTTGTTGCTTGCTCCGCTTTCCTGATCTGTGCGTCCAACTTATTAAAGAGCATTTCTTTGTGGGCTTCATTGATTATGCGTGCGCCTACCTTCTTCCCCTCGTCAGATTCCTGCCAAACCAAATACTCAGAAACTCTTTTATCAATCAAATCATAATCATGTCGCAAGTCCATGGCTTGATTAGTGATTTTGTCGCTTATCTCGCAAAAGGAGTTCCATTGCGATATTCTCTGGCATAATGTTTCTTGTTGCTGCAAGAGTTGGTCATTTAAGGAATTGGCCTCTGTGGCAAACTCTGTAAGCTTGGGATCATCTTTATGCATTTATCACATATCCTGTAACTGGTTTTCTTTTTTGACCAAATTGTTCTGGTATCCCAGCTGCATCTATTGAAAATCCTGTTGTAATTTTTCTAGCTTTTTCTCTGGTTCGCTGTTGGCACTGGCTTGTTGTAGCTGTTGCTGCAAAATCTATATTTGATCCTCTTTTTCCTTCAGTAATTGTTGTACCTCAGATGCTTTATCAATGGTCGCAGAATCATAGGCTCCTGCGATCTGAGATAATTTAGTGAGATTTTTGGTTGGGTCAGCGGTAGGATCTCGCCAAAGAATGTCTAACTGTTCTGCTTCAGGTGAGAGTATGTTTTCCAATGTCCTTTCCTTCCTTTGCCTTCTTACCACCGCCTTATGTTTCGGACTATAAAATAAATCTATAGGAGGAATTTCCTCTATCTTGGGCATGATTTCAGAAGATGGGGTAATGGGGATATGTTCCATTTCTGGAGCATTGTTGATTGTTTCAATGACCATATCATTTACTCTTTGTACATTTCTTTTAGGTGTCTTTGTGCT
>APFE030085744.1:0-69809 GCA_000404065.3 Pinus taeda
AAAATCTCTGTAGGTGACAACAATAGAAATTCAGTTCCTAGATTAGCTCCAAGTTGTTGGGAGATGATTAATGCCTCCTATATTTGATGTGAGTGAGTTAATGAGGTTGTTAGATTCTCTTTGCTATATAAGAGGAAACCATTCGGATGTTTGCCAAGAGGGAGAGAGTTTTGTGAGGATTTCATTTTGTAATCTCATGTTTGATTAATAAATTGCCGATGCCTATGTTGTGTGGACGTAGCCCAAATTGGTTGGGTGAACCACGTTAAAAGTTGTGTCTTATATGCTTGAATTATTTGCTATGTATTTTATTTAATTTAGCTGTGCATCTACTTACCAACATATTATGCTTTTGAATGGTTTATTTTTTTTATATATAATCATTTTATTTAAAATATTTTTAATTTATGAAATATAATTAATATATTTTTATGGAAAAATTTATTTAAATAGGAATTAAAATTAAAAAAATAACATTTTTATCCTAATAGCTAAAGTTCAAAGCCTATGTCCCACCCCGCACTTAACTATTTGAACTCCCCTATTATTCCATTACTCTAGATATCGACACATTAAATCCAAGGGTTATAAATATATTTCACATCTGTGGCCCTTTCGACATTTAACTAAGGGTGGTGCGAAAAGATGTTTTTTACATTACTGCTTTTTACACGTGTTATTTCCTTTTTCATTTCATACCCCCTTACTAAACCACTTACCACTACCCCCTCCTAAAACCATGAACTTTATTGTTTTGACTTTTATAAATGTGGCTGGAATGGAATTTCATACTATTATGAAATAAATGCACATTTAACTAAGGGTGGTGCGAAAAGATGTTTTTTACATTACTGCTTTTTACACGTGTTATTTCCTTTTTCATTTCATACCCCCTTACTAAACCACTTACCACTACCCCCTCCTAAAACCATGAACTTTATTGTTTTGACTTTTATAAATGTGGCTGGAATGGAATTTCATACTATTATGAAATAAATGCTATGTGGATGGGAGGTCGAATGAAAAAGATAAGATGAAACTAGATTTTAGAGGAAATTCAGAGATGGAAGACAAGTGGGTGAAATGAAATAACAAGCTAAGGTGTAAAAGGATTTTATAGCTACACGTAAAATGAAATTCACGGAAGCAATGAATTTATAAGAGAAAATAAAAGGGAAAATTTCATATGAACTTAATGTACAGGTGAGCAAAGATGGCATTCATGTAAATGCATTTCGATGGGGGATTAAGGTAAAAGAAGCATGGTGAAATCAATTTACAAGTGCAAAATCATGTTGCAGCAGATATTAAAAGAGTAAAGTGAAAATAATCTACCAATCAAACAAATCAACACATGGTTTTACAAAACCATCCCGCTATTCTAGAAGGGTAAAACGAATTTAGAGGTATGAAATGAATTTAGAGAGAAGGTGAAAAGGAGAAACAAGCCATGGATTTTAATAATTACACATGGTTTTGTAAATCCATGGGAAGGAAATCAACACATGGTTTTGCAAAACCATCCAGGTATTCGAGAAGGGTAAAAGGAATTTACAGGTATGAAATGAATTTACAAAGGAAGGTGAAAAGGAGAAGCAAGCCATGGATTTTAAAAACTACACATGGTTTTGTAAATCCATGGGAAGGGAAATCAATACACGGATTTGGCCAAAAAATATATTTTTCCTCAAATATTTGTGACAAAATAAAGGATGATCAAAATTAGAAAATGACAAAGATAAAATTCAAAGGGGGTAGAGGGCACACCAATTAGGTTTAAAGGGGCAATTATCTGATTGTGAGAAAACAGTTTCAAACTTTTTCTAGACTTCAAGGGAATGAAGATCAGTCTAAAACACCTAGCAGCAGAAGGTCAATAGATTGAGGATTATTTTGTAGGTTTTCAGCGATCATTTAACCAATTCCAGATTTCAAGGCAAGATATTTGCAAGCAATTTAAAGTTTCCAGCAAATAATTTAGGGAGAGTGTTTTATTTTTAGTATACTATTCAGGATTGTATTCCATAATTATTGTAATAGTTAGGAGAGATCTTGTCTATATATATTATTTTATTTGTAATATATAGGGTGGGTTTTTGATGCCAAAGCTCTTCACTTTGTAATATCTTCTATTATAGGATTTCTAATGAAAGCCTTCTGGCTTTAGTTTGACAGACTTTAGTATTTTCTAGTATGTCTTTCTAGTGTTTCATATCTTATTTCTACACATGTTCAAAGAATTTATAGGAAGGTCTAGGTAAGTGTAGATTAAGTCTTAATCTCTTTCAAATCCCATGCAAAATCATAACCTTTAGAAAAAGATTAGCTTATTGGACCGTTTATCCAAGATAACTCCTCTTTGACTAGTTTTTGCTTTATGCCTTTTAATAGCTATTAAAAGAGATTAGCTTATTGGACTATTTGTCTCAAATAACTCCTCTTAGAATTGGTTTCAGTTTGGCCTTTGGTTGCTTTTAATATACTTTGTTAGGCTGTAGAAATCTTCTACATGCATCCAAATTTCCCTAGCTGTTAAGAACTCTGTTTGACTGCTTAATTATTAGGAATCTCCTTACATTCTTCTATCATAATCCTTAAAAAGCTAAGTTATTATGTCAGGTTGGAACCTGACACGTTCTGAAGGGACCCTGTGAGAGAAGCCTTTAATCATGGATAGAGATTTTCATTGATCGCCAACCACCCTCAATTAAAACCATAAATCTGGCCATTATGCTTCAAAGGTTGTTGTTCAGTGATAGGTGAACAACGTTAAACAAAGCCTCGTAACCATTGAGGGATCCCCCTCCGGTTCAAGGGTTAGCTTGAACCTAAAGGCTAGTTGAGTTGGCTTCCTGGTGTAGTTTTTGCAGCCAAGGACTAACTACGAGAAACAAGTACAACATTTGGTGTTGTTGTCGGGGAGCAAAGTAACGAAGATATCTTTCTCTAGGGAATGATAAAAATTAGATCTATTCCTTGCTAGTGAACAAGGATTAAGCATTTATAACTGGTCACATTTCTTTCACCTAGCAACTCCACTTTGTCATATGGCGATTCCACTGGGTAACTGATCCCACTGTTTTGAAATTTCAGCTGCCTTTATTGCTATGCAAGGTTCATTGATACTTGAAATCAGAAGCATATGTCTCTCCCTCTAAGCCATGTTCAGAAATCTAAAATGTTAATAGAGGATGCAACTTTTAAAGTACACCTTTGATTATAAGTTTCCCATGGGATTTCATGTTCATATTGTATATATTTTTTAGATTTTCAGTTGTTGGCAACAAGTTTTATCAATAAATCCAATTAGCAC
Organism: Pinus taeda; assembly: GCA_000404065.3. Classification (NCBI taxonomy): domain Eukaryota; kingdom Viridiplantae; phylum Streptophyta; class Pinopsida; order Pinales; family Pinaceae; genus Pinus; species Pinus taeda. Next base: position 3,314 of record APFE030085744.1, read on the forward strand.
TTGGTTACATTGGAAAATAGATTACACCTAACAATGTAAAGTTTCTTAGTTCAGCTAAATAGAGGTGTGTGGGATTGATTAGTTATTTTTAGATTTCAGTAAGAAAGAGTATCTGAATTAGTGTAGATATGTGGTTGCATTTCATAGTTATAGGTTTTTAGTGTGCAGTAGCAGGGTATTCAAATGACAAGATTGATCCATGAGGATTAGTTATATTTTTATATGATGGCATATGAATGGTTGATGATCAGGTTTACGATATGAATCCATGCCCAACATTTAAGGCAGATGGTCTACTAGTTATTTTCCTCCCATAGGGGTAAGCAATCCCCATTGGAGCCGATGTTCTAACATATTTTGTTACACTGAAAATTAAAAAGATTTCAGTGAGAAATTGCCAATTTCCTTCTAGGCTAAATGTTGAGATATATATTTATTATGCTTTTCGAATGGTTATATATTTTATATATAATAATTTTAATTTTTAATTTTTTTATTTTTTTATAAAATATAATTATATTTTTATGGAATATTTATTTAAATTAAAAATTCTTATAAAAAATAAATTTTGAATCTAATATAACGAAGCATTTAAAGCCAACACTCAAAAGCTAAAGGTCGAAGCCTATGACCCACCCCGCACTTAACTATTTAAACTCGCCTATTCTTCCATGCCTAAGAGATATGGGCACATTTAATCCAAGGGTTATAAATATATTTCGCAACCCCCAACTCTTCCTAACTGAGGGGGTGCAAAAATATGTTTTCTACATTACTTCTTTTTACACGTGTTATTTCCTTTTTCAACCCCCAACTCTTCCTAACTGAGGGGGTGCAAAAATATGTTTTTTACATTACTTCTTTTTACACATGTTATTTCCTTTTTCATTTTGCACCCCCCTTTCCTAAACCACTTACCACTACCCCCTCTGAAAACCATGAAATTTATTGTTTTGACTTTTATAAATGTGGCTGGAATTTCATACTATTATGAAATAAAATGTTATGTGGATGGGAGACCTAATGAAAAAGATAAGGTGAAACTACATTTTAGAGGAAATTCACATGGAAGGCCAAGTGGGTGAAATGAAATAATAGGCTAACATGTAAAATGATTTTAGAGCTACAAGTAAAATGAAATTCATGGATGCAATGAATTTATCAGAGAAAATAAAAGGGAAAATTTCATATGACATTCATGTAAATGCATTTCCCGATGGGAGATTAAGGTAAAAGAAGCATGGTGAAATCAATTTACAAGTGTAAAATCACGTTGCAGGTGAAAGTAAAAGAGTAAAGTGAAAATACTCTACCAACCACACAAATAAACAAATGGTTTTGCAGAACCATCTAGGTATTCTACAAGGGTAAAAGGAATTTATAGGTATGAAATGAATTTACAGAGGAAGTGAAAAGGAGAAACAAGCCATGGATTTTAAAAACTACACATGTTTTGTAAATCCATGGGAAGGGAAAACAATACACGGATTTGGAAAACTATATGGTTTATCAAATCATTTAATTAAACATATTGAAATTCTAAATCCTAAAATTCATTTAAGAGTTTAATCAAATATTTGAAAATTTTATTCATAAATATATTTTTGCTCAAATATTTGTGACAAAATAAAGGACGATGAAAATAAGGAAATAACAAAAATAGAATTCAAAGGGGCACATGGAATAGTTTCAACCTTTTTCCAGACTTCAACGAAATGAAGTTCAGCCTAAAATACCTAGCAGCAGAAGATCAACAGATTAAGGATTATTTTGCAGATTTTCAGCAGTCGTTCAACCAATTCTAGATTTCAAGGCAAGATACTTGCAAGCAGTTCAAAGTTTCCAACAGATAATTTAGAGAGTGTTTTATTTTTAGTATACTATTCAGGATTGTATTCCATAATTATTATAACAGTTAGGAGAGATCTTGTATATATATATTATTTCATTTGTAATAAACAGGGCGAGCTTTTGATGCCAAAGCTGTTTACTTTGTAATAGCTTCTATTATAGGATTTCTAATGAAAGCCTTTTGGCTCCAGTTTGATAGAATTGTGTGCTTTCTAGTATGTCTTTCTAGTGTTTCATATCTTATTTCTACACATGTTCAAAGCATTTATAGGAAGGTCTGGTAAGTGTATATTAAGTCTAAATCTCTTTGAAATCCTTTGCAAAATCTTAACCTTTAGAAAAATATTAGCTTATTGGATTGTTTATACAAGATAAATCCTCTTTGACTAGTTTTTTCTTTATGCCTTTTGATAGCCATTAAAGATATTAGCTTATTGGACTATCTGTCTGAAATAACTCCTTTTAGAATTAGTTTTAGTTGGTCTTCAGTTGCTTTGAATATGTTTCGTAGGGCTGTAGAAATATTCTACACGCATTCAAATTTCCCCAGTTGTTAAGAAGTCTATCTGACTACTTAATTATTAGGAATCTCCTTACATTCTTCTATCATAATCCTTGAAAGGCTAAATCATTCTGTCAGGATGGAAGCTAACATGTTTTGAAGGGACCCTGTGAGAGAAACTTTTAATCATGGATAGAGATTGTCATTGATCGCCAACCACCCCCAATTAAAACCATAAATCTGGCCATTATGCTTCAAATGTTGTTGCTTAGTGACAGGTGAACAATGTTAAACAAAGTGTAACCACTTAGGGAGCCCCCTCTGGTTTAAGGGCCAGCTTGAACCTAAAGGCTAGTTGAGTTGGCTTCCTGGCATAGTTTTTGTAGCCAAGGACTTCCTACAGGAAATAGGTACAACATAATCGAAGTAAGTTGATTGGATCAAATCATTGCAATTTATCTTATCTAGTTGAGGTAAGTTTGTTGGTTTGAGTCATTTTCACTGGTCTTTTCTAGTTGAGGTAAGTTGACCTGGTTGAGTTTTTTCGACTAATCTTATCCGGTTGAGGTAAGTCAACTGGTTTAAGTCATTTTCAATTAGTATAATCTAGTTGAGGTAAGTTGAAAAGTGGGGTCATCTACAACTGGCCCTGTCTAGTCATGCTATGCCAAGAGATAAGTATATGGCCTCAGTATAAGAGATAAGTGAATCTCTATGCTTAATTCATTAAGTTGTACATATAATTTGTTGGCATGAAATGTTGTTAATTCCATCATATGCTATGTATATGTGATCTGTGGTGATTTGAAAGGAATGCATATTTATGTTGTGATTAGGAACTGGTTAAGTTTCTCACGAATTTGTGAAGTGCACTCAGATGCACAATTTTGTGTGTTTTCTAGGCATGTTGATGGCCCAAGCTTTAATGTTGTCCCAACAGCTTCGGGGGTAAATTATTCATGCACCTAAATCTTTTGCCGATAGCATGAAAGCATCAAGTCATAACTTTCACAACCATGGAGTTTGAGGAATAATTATGAAGTCACATGTTTCACATTTTGTCACACAGTCAAATCATGAGTGGTTTGATCTGCATAGACTCGGAAAGAAACACTAAAAATTTTCTAAGCATAAACAGTTGTGAAATAGGTCTAGAATCATTGTGAAGGACCACAGGTCAGGGGTTGGTGAGTCGACCAAAAGGTCAAGAATGCGTTTGATATGCATCTCGAAGGGCCAAGTAATGGAGGCCCTGACTACAGTTTGGGGCCTAGGAAAGGTAGGGTAGGTGAGCCCCGAGTATGGTCAGGTGGTGAGGAGGTTTGCATCTCGGTGGAGTGTGGAAGGTGGTCCCTTGTAAAAAGGATGATAGCGATCCTCCCATTGATGGGTCTCGAGGCCCTGGTGACATGTCGAACCACGGTGGCATCATGGGGTCATTCGACTCATGTTCTTTGTTATAAGGCATAACATTTTTAAGATGTGGGTGTGATATCACCCCAATGGATTTGAAAGAGGGAATTGGAAAAGTGTTTGGAAAATTTACATCCACGGAGATGCAGTCTTTAGCGGAAGTTGAAAAAATTATCTTTCTATGCCAAGACTTATCTTCCTTAGGGAAATTTAAAGGGGGTGCATAGGAAACCCTAAAAAAAAATTCCTTGGGAGGATGTGGTAAGTGGGCCAGTGTGTGTGTACATCAATAGAGTAGAGGAAGCCTCGTCATCTATCCTCGTCACTTGGAGGTTTACACTACCAGATCATCCCAAAAATTTTAAATGCAATCCAAAAGGGAAAGGAGAGGATATGAGATATGAGTGATGTGGAAATAGCAGACTGACACCTTGTTTTTATGTGCTCTCTCTCTCTCTCTCTCTCTCTCTCTCTCTCTCTCTCTCTCTCTTATGTGATCAAGTAGAGTACTATTGTGGGAAGGACATGTGATCTTCTATGAATCAAGGAATTTAAATGAACACAAAAGAAATTATGTCACCCATGACTTAGAACTCGCCACAATCATTCATGTATTAAAAATTCAGAGATATTATTTGATCAGACGTAAATTTGTGTTGATGTCAGACCATGTAGGGCTAAAATAACTATTCGGCCAACCTAAATTGAATGCAAGATAGGTTGGTTTGTTATCCCTCATTAGAGAATTTGAATTTGAAATCAAGTATATCAACGGTAAATAGAACAAGGTGGATGATGTGCTTAGAAGAAGTCTACAAGTAAACCACTTGGAAACCATAAGTTCTTGCAATTTTAGAATTAAGGAAAAGATCAAGGAAGCATTGGTATCGGGTAAAAACTTTTAGTATGTGAAGTATTGTTTGCAAAAAGAGCCAGAGGGGCCATTGAGAAATAACTAAACACTCACAGATGATGAGATGTTAAAGTTCAAAGACTGATGGTATATACCTTATGTGGACAACTTGAAGAAGCTCATTTTGGAAAAGTTTCTTAAAATACCTTATTTAGGTCATCCTCGATATCAACAAATTATTACTGCTATCAAGAAGATGTATTATTGGAAGAGTATGAAAAAGGAACTTGTGGAGCACATTTCCAAGTGTCTGGAGTGTCAGAAAGTTAAGGTGGAATGCAAGCATCCAATTGGTTTATTGTAACCAAATCCAATCCCTTAGTGGAAGTGGAAGCCATATCCATGGAATTCATCATAGGATTACCAAAGGCGTTACGAAAACATGATGCCATCATGGTGGTAGTGGAAAAATTGCGCAAGGCAACTCACTTTGTACCTATTAACTCCACCCACAAGGCCATTGATATTGTGTTGATCTTGATGAAGGAGATATTAATGTTGCATGGAATACCTAAGAAGATAATCTCTGATCACTATGCCAAGTTCACATTAAATTTTTGGAAAGCACTATTCATTTGATTTTGAGCTCATTTGGAATTCAGTACAACATATCATCCCCATACTAATGGGAAAATCCAAAGAGTGAAAAATGTGTTAGAAGACATGGTGAGAATCTATGTTATGCACCCACCAAAAATATGGGAAGAGTTTCTTCGCTTAGTTGAATTTTCATATAACAATGGCTATTAGGAATCACTTAAGATGAGTCCCTTTGAGGCACTATACAACATAAGGTGTAATACACCCATTAGTTTGGATGACCTAGTAAATAGGGTAACTCTCAGACCTAATATTTTAAAGGATGTGGAACATGAGGTTATTAGTATCAAGCATAAGATTAAGGGAGCTTAGGATTGAAAAAAGAGCTACATTGATTTATAGAGGATGCATATAGAGTTTTGAGTGGGGGATCACTTGAACCTTTGCATTAAACCAAGGAGGATACCAATGAAAGTGGGCTCTTGTGCTAAGTGGCACCTAGGCTATGCAGACCATTTCATATTTTGTAGAGAGTGAGGCTAGTGGCTTATAGACTAGCCTTGCTTCCCACCATAAAGGCACATGATGCATTCCACAATCCTTACTAAAAAAGTATGTGTGTGATTCTAGTCATGTGATCGATTGGATTGTGATATAGGTAGAGTCAAAGGGATAATTTTATCCTGAAAGTTTGTGTATCCTTGACCAGAGGAAGAACATGCTTAGTAACTAAGTAATATAGCAGGTCAAGGTGTAATGGAATCACTATGGACCCGATGAATCAACCTAGGAACATGCAAATCAAATTAAGGTGTTGTACCCATTTTTGTTTAATATGTAATGGATGTAAAAGTGTTGTTTCTATAAAGCTCATATTTTTGTTGTCTTTTTTTGGTTTTGTAAGAAAACCAAGGAGAATGTTCCTTTAAGGGGGTGTAGTTTGTAAAATCCCCTGTGTTTACTATGATCCTAATAAACAATTATGTATACTTAAGCACCTTAGTGTGATATTTAATTGTTGGCAAAAACACTATTTAGATATACTGAAATTATTACTTATGGAATTCATTCATATTTTAATCAACACCAAAAATCATAGTGATCATGTCTTAATTCTTAAAAAGGATTAATTAAAGAATTATTCTTTAATTAAATAATATTAATAATTAAATATAAATATTAATTAATTAATTTTTATTATTATTTGAAAATCAAGAAATTCAAGGAGAAGGGATGATAGGAGGAGACGGGGTCTGATGTAAATGACCATACTCATATCACCAAATTAATGCCAATGTAGATCATTAATGTGACTGGACAATCTCTGATGAGTGGGCAAGGCTGCTGGTTGCCGGGTTCATGAAGGGGCAAGTTATTTGGGTGGTGCCCATGCCCCACCTCGAAAGGCTAATATGTGGGCAAAGGAAGCACATGCGAGAGAGAATAAGTTCCATGTTAGGCATACTCAGGATGCAATTCAACCATAAATAGTCAGGCAAACTTAGTAAGGGGGTTCGATTTTGTGGTTTTGACTGAAGATTTTATGTGGAAAATCCAGTGCTAGAAATAACTCACAAATGGCATACTTTTACATTGGACTATTGTCACTTAATTTCCAGTTTTACTAGGTGCTACCAAGCCTAAGCATAGAGTGAAATTGAATGAACATATTGGGTGATTGCTACAACTAATAAGCCATTGGTGTCTATCTCTAGCTAAGGAACCCCCTATAGAATGAAGTCATGAGTTCTTGTAGTTGGTTGATAAACCACTTGTTCTTGCTACGACTGAGAAACCACTAGTGATTTCTAGGCTATTGAAAAACCACCTAAAGTGATTTCACTCAGCTTAGCTCAAATGGTGTATTTCCCAGAAATTTTACCTCTCAGACTCCAGACCTAGAACGAGGGTGGTGAGCTACAAAAACAAAATAATGTAACTATTTATGGTTGGGAGGATAGCATGAGGCCCTTCTCCTTTCGCCGTTGAAATCTATTTAACCAAATAAGTCACATGGCTTGGATATTTTTTTGGAATATTGAGTTCCCATATAAATACCCCTGTGTGAATTATGTTGAATGTTTAATTTCCATTTTCCATTTACATTTTTTTGGATGATTGACGAAGGTATTTGTAGCATGTGGATGAATATGAATAGAATATTTGAATTTCATGAACAAATTGATATAGTAACAATGCTCTAATTATATTTTTTGAAAAACACATATGTATATTGAAAAAACTATTGGGTTGTGCCCTTACTTTGTTTTGTTCTAACTACATAGTGAAAACATTTTCTTTTATTATGTATTTGTCTCCAAATCCACTTAGCTTGTGTATGAGATGTAATTGCATGAAAATTTATGTGTTGTTGCCACATGATAGAATCAACAATTTAATTACCCTATCTCTAGACACGAGAGGGGATAACCACTGGGATACGAGGAAAGAAAGCGAATACACTTTCCGAACAACTTTCTAAAGTCTCATTGTTGGAGACTTTATTGGGAGCAATTCCATGCAATATTTTGGTGATCATGTCTATGACAAACTTCGAATCCTCTTTGATTATTAAGTTTGGATAAGACATGAGCCTGGGTGATTTGGAGGCATATCTCTAGAGATTTGGTTTTTGTGGAATCATTTCTATTGATCCCCATGGAACTAGAGAAGATAAAGAGGATCTTACCCTGAGGATCCTGAAACACTCCTTCAAAGCCAACTTTCCTAGAATTACCTTTAGATACTCCATCGAAGTTCAATTTGAAGGAGAGAATGGGGGGCGATTTCCATACCATAGAGCTAGAAGAAAAGAGGAGAGATGATGAACATTGAAAGTACAAAGACCCCATGATTAAGTTCTAGTATTTAAGGATAGAAACATTAGAATATTTAGCCTATCAATCTTGTTCAAACCATAGTTGAGAGACAATCAATTTGCATATGTTGTCTTTAATGAGGTTCCAAAGGGATTTCGAAGGGAGAGAGAATTTTTGAAAGACACATGGATTTATTTCTTTTTAGAGGGCTAAATGAATGAAACATGGGAGAGAAGTTTAAATTTTGTTGAGAATAGGATTACAGTAGACATGTTTAGGCCAAAAGTTGATGGTGAGGGGGATGTTATTCAGATTGTGGTTTATGTGGTGCATTCTTGCTTCCATGACATTCTAGATGGTAACTACAAAGGGACAACCATTAAATAGATGTTTATAGTTTTTTGAGGTTGATTTACATAAGTGGCAGAGGGATGGTCCTACACAACCTCTTTTCATAAGGTTGTCTCAAGTGAGAGTGTTCCATTTGACTAATAAATACAGGAAAAAAGAGACTTTTGGCCATAAATTTTAGTCCCATCTAGATGGAAAAATTATAGATTTTGGATGATCTTTGAATCCAACCTCCAAGTGATATGATTCCCTGATTGTGAATGTTCCACGATATTGATATCCCCATCTGAGCTTGTCTAGCTTGTGGGAAATAGAGATTATGCTAATGAAAGATTTTTCCAAAACGATGTTCGTTCCTTCTTTGTAGCTCTAGGCTATCATGCTATCATGTGTTCTATGAGAGTCAATGTCTCCATTGGGTTTGAGTGTGGGGTTTTATCCAATAGTGTGCTACTTTATGTTTTTTGTTTGTTGTCATATTAGTCCTCAACTCCTCCATTTCCTACAGTTTATTTAATTTTGGGAGTTAGTGCCAAGAATTTCCCTAGAAAATAGTTTTTAGACCATCACAAATTTCTCAAAAACAATGTTGCTAGATGGGATGCATACCTTGCTTGCCTAGTTTCCATGGAAAAATTTAGGGGCGAATTTTCTCCCTTGGGCGAAATTAAGGGGTTTTATATTTTTATTGGGCGAATATTTTGTATCACAGTACATTGTTAAAAATTGCCTCAAATTTATTTCATAAAAAAACTAGAAACGGAGGTTAGACCACCTTATTTAAGGGAGAGAGTAAAAAAAAGTAAATTTAGCCCTTGAAATTAGGTGTTACAACCTTCACATTTGCCCTAATTTTCAAGAATAGGTATTTATGATAGTTATTTCACCCTCCACATTCGGTGTAAAAAACATGTTTTCTTTCATTTTCCTGTGTTTCGTGGTATTGGGGTTAATTTTGAGAAAATGACCTTATTTTTTGGAACAAATGGTCACAAAAGAATAATTCATTTTATTTAAAAATTCAAGTCTCTTATGTTCATGTTTATTTGAAGATTGAATAATGTTCTTTCCATATTAAGTTTGCATCTGTTTAGTCATAATCATATAAAGAATAATGGAAAACATTTTTTATATTTACTCCATAAGTCACTTTATATTAATAAATAAAACCTCGTTTTATACCTACTCCAAAGGTATGGTAAATAAATATAAATATAAATAAACTAGAGGTATGCTAAATAAATAAAACCTCTTTTTATATTTAGTCCATAACCCTCTTTCTATTTAAGAAGGCTCAAAAAAGAGGGTTTATTTAAGTGAATCCTATGGGCCGATTACCATATTTATGAAAGAGGTATGGTAAATTGATAAAAATATAAATACACTAGAGATATGGTAAATAAATAAAACATTTTTTTATATTTACTCCAGAAGTCACACTATATTTAAGAACACTCAAAAAAATGTGTTATATTTAGGTGAAGCCTATGGGCCAAATACCATGGGCCAAATTATTAATACCATGCAAAAAATCATTATTAACCCATTATTAACCCTAATATTAGTATTAATAAAAAAAAGATGCCACATAGTATTGACCCATGGTATTCACATGGAATGTAGGTTATTTAAAGGGGGGAATTAAACCAGCATAGATCCATCTTTACTCTAGATCTACTAAGCCTCGCGAGGGATCAAATATTGTGATATGGAAACTAGCATAGAGTGAAAAAATATTTGATCCTCAGGCTTCGTAGATCAAGGGTAAAAATAGATCTTGTAATTTAATATCACTTAAACATTTTAATTTGGTTAAAATAAAAAAATAAAATAAAAATCAATTATTAATTTTATTAATTTTTATAAATTACTAATAGTAGTTTCTAAGCTCTAGGTTTATGATAACCCATGGTATTGACCCATGGTAATATCATGGTATTCATGTGAGCATAGACTATTTAAAGGGAAAATTCTATCAGCTTAGATCAATCTTAATTCCAGGTCTACCAAGTGCTGAGAGGGATAAATAGATTTCATCCCTCCAAGAGTGGTAGAAGTGGAGTTAATATGGATATAGGTTGGTTTTTATGTTTTTCCGATTTAACAAAAAAAAATTCAAAACAGTGAAATCTTATCACTCTTTTCGCATCACCATCGCAAACAGTGAAATCTTATCACTCTTTTCGCATCACCATCGCAAAAGAGAGACAGTCAGTGCCTAGATTTCCCACCATTTTTCAAACGTTCTCAATATGATATCTGCATGAAAAAGTTAAGGTACTGATGTTGGATTAATTGTTTGAAAAACATGCTAGTTTGTACAACCTTTCATCTTCTCTTTTATTCTTAATTTTTCATAATGATCTGTAGGGGTTGGGCCAGTGCTTGAAAAATATGTTGGTTTGTACAACTTTTCATCTTCTCTATTTTTCTTAAATTGTCGTAATGATTTGTACGGGTTGGGCCAGTGCGCCATATGGGGTTGGGCCAGTGCACCATATTGTCCTAAAAGAGGGAGATTGCGCACCAAAAAGGAAATTAGTCCACATGTTACAACATTGTTAAAAAATGCAAGACGTATGAAGGTAGTGAATTATGTTAATAAGCAATTTAGATTGGGAAGGACGTAATTAAATTTTATTATTTAATTGAATATTTCAAATTAAAATAATAATAAATCTATATGTATATATTAATATATTGATTGGAAGGCTTCTGGAAATGATCACTTCTTTCCATTAGATCCCCTTCAGGCCTTTGGGATACCTACTACTTTCTTATATTATATAGTTGGGGCTTGCTACTTGTTGGCTTGTTGGGGTAAAAAAAATGTTTTTTTTTTTTTTTATCTCGCAGTTGGAGTCTATGGAAAAAAGAAAGAAATTTGATAGCTTGACAAAAAGTGGTACAAAATATGTTTTTTTTTTTTTTTTTTTTTTTTTTTTTTTTTTTTTTTTTTTTTTTTTTTTTTTTTTTTTTTTTTTTTATCTTGTAGTTGGACTCTATGGAATAAGAAAGAAATTTGATAGGTTGACAAAAGTGGTAGCTTGACAAAAGTGGTAGAGAAAATATTAACCTCTCCTACCTTGACAAAAATTGTGGTTAAGATCAACACCTACAAGAACTTTGTTGTGGAATATTATAAAAAATAATAGAAGGATATGAAAGAGTGTATAGTAAGAACCTTGACAAACATGGCCACTGAAACTTGACACATTGTTTGTAGGAAGAGAAAATTATGTTTCTTTTTTCCAAACATGTATGTTAGTATATTAAAATTTAATGAATATGTTTTCCTATTATCATATATGGTTTCATACTATAACAAAACATTCACCAAGACTTCACTTTTTATTATTCAGTGAAAGATTTTCCAAGATCTTACAATATTTTATAATTCAGTGATAGATTCTCCATGACTTTACAAGATAATATAATCCAGTGAGAGATTCGCCAAAAAATTATATATACATATTATATTATTGATAAAATCGCCTCCCACTTTTCCTATGTATCATGGGGATTCACCCATTTATTATACATATAAATTTAGGGTGGTTCTTAAAATTTTCCCTGCTAGTTTCCATATAGAAGATCCATTTTGATGAAATAAGTTCTAATGAATTCATTCAAGGGAACATTATTACTATACTTATAATTCTAGATTAGTTTCCATAGGTCAAAGCCTCCTTTAATCCATCTCGACCTTAATTTTGTCCCCATAACCATACTTAGAGTGTGAAAATCCCTTAGGACTAGCCCCCCTTCCAATTTGGGTAAACATAATTCATTCCAAGCCACCAGAGCCCATTTCCTTTCTTGATTAGCATCTCCCCACAAGAAAGTTCTATGAATACTGTGGAGTGAATTAAGAATGGAGTTGGGGGCCATCATTACCGAAAGAAGATAAAGGAGAAGAGTTTGTAAAACAAAGAGGACAACCCAACCTACTATGTTAAGAGAATGAAAGTTCCAACTGGTCAGTTTGTTGCCACATTTACTTAGCAATTTTGACCATATCTTTATTTTCAGGGAGATTTCAACTAAAGGGGCACTGAAGTATTTGGAGGGGAGATTGCTCCATTAAAATCCCAGTAGTTTGGGTACATGTATATGCATAGCAAGAGGTGTATTAAAAAAAGAAAATATGAGACTCGAAGAAATTGATGTCCATGTCTCAAGCCTTCGAGAAGTCATCTAAGGCATTGTGAAGAGCATGGGATTTTCATAGTGTTGATATTCACATACACATTGTGTCAATTAACAGATCATTGATGCAAGATGGGGAGGTATTCACCAAACAATCTCATACCCTTTACTTTTTGTTGAGACACAAATGCTTTTAAAGCTCAACCAAGCCCTTGTACTATCACTATGAAGAAAAAGGGGGAGAGGGGACCCCCTCGATGTATTCCTTGCTAGGGGGCAAAAGTTCTACTAGGTGATCTGTTCAGAAGAATATAAACCAAGGCTGAGAAAATATGAGCTCTGCTCCAATTGATCAATTTGTGGGCAAAGCTAAATGCTGAGAGAATTTGAAAAATATAAGACTAATTAAACGTGTTAAAAGCTTTGGAGAGGTCTAATTTGTTAACCATCCCAGTTTTCTTGTATTTTTAAGGAATATCTACCATCATTGACCATAATAATCCCATCAAGTATTCAGTGGCTGAATTGAATTGTTTGAAGTCCGACTTGAACTATTTGAGGGTTGACTTGACTTTGTGGAGCAAAATATTTAAATTCTAAAATTCAATTTTTTTGTCTTTTGCAAAGCACATGAAGAGCATGCCTTTAATATTTTTCTTTTAGCACTAGCATGAAGAACATGCTTTACATTAGAAATTACAAATGCATCATGGGCTTAAAATATAAATTATGAATACCAACCATAGTTACAAAATTCAACAATAGCGAGAGAGAAAGGGAGTGACAAGGGAGAGATGAAGAGAGAGTGAGGGAGAGATGAGAGGAGGGAAGAGAGAGAGAAGGAGAGAAGGCGAAGATAGAGAGAAGGAGGGGGGAGAGAGATGTGATGGAGATGGAGGAGGGAGAGAGAGAGATGGGAGGACAGACAAAGGGAGGTGGGAGATAAAGGGAGAGAGAGGAAGAAAGAGAGAAAGGACTTGAGAGAGAGAAGGGGAGAGGGGGGGAAAGAAAGATTGATTTGGAGGAGGAGAGAGAGGGAGGGAATAAGAAAGACATAGAGAGAGAAAGATGGAGAGAGAGATGGAGAGAGAGTAAGGGAGAGAGGAGAGTAGGAGGGAAGAGAGAAAGAAGGACAGAGAAGGGAGAGAAGGAGAAGAGAGTGAGAGAAGGTGGAGAGAGAGAAGGGGGAGAAAGGGGGAGAGGGAGAGGGAGGGAGAGAGAGTGTGTGTATGTTTGGGGGATGAGATAGAGATACAAAGGAGGAGATATAGAGGGAGATAGAGATAATGATGGAGGGGGGAGAGAGGGAAGAAGAGAGAGACAAAGAGAGGGAGGGAGGGAAAAATAGATAGATAGATATGGAGAGAGAGTGTGTGTATATTTGGGGGGGTAAGATAGCGAGAAAAAGAAGGAAAAATGAATATATAGATATAGATGGTGGGGGGAGAGAGGGGGAAGAAGAGAGAGGCAAAGAGAGGGAGGAAGAGCACATAAAATTTTAGGGGCGAAATTAGGGGTTTTTATTTTATATTGGTTGGGAGAATATTTTGTAAATAGAGGTTTGATTACCTAATATTTATTTAAATAAAATTAGATTTAAAACCAATAGCCCATGGAAAGTTTATAGGGAAGAGTTGGAAATTTCAATTTGCCTTGAAAAATTCAAAGTAGGCACCCCATTCGCCCTATTTTTTTTATAATGCTAATTATCAAGATATATTTTGCCCTGATTTTATGATAATATAGATTATTTGGAGCTATTTCAGATTATAAAATGTATTTTCACTGTATTTTTTTTCATGCTCGAGATTTGTTTAAATGTAGTTATTTATGGTAAAATTTAGTTAAGGCTTGCCCTAATTTTATGAGAATACATATTATTTAGAGTTATTTCCCATTATGGAATTCATTTTCACCCTATTCTGTTTTTAGTTATTTATTGTAAAATTTAGTGGAGACTTGCCCTAATTTTATGAGAATATATATTATTTAGAGTTATTTCCCATTATAGAATTCATTTTCACTCTATTCTATTTTTTCATGCCTCAGATTTGTTTAAATGTAGCTATTTATGGTAAAATTCACCCTAATTTTAATAATATAGATTGTATAGAGTTATTTTATACATTATAGAAATTATTTTCACTCTTCTCGATTTTTTCATGCCCCAGGTTTGAGTAAATGTAGTATTTTTATGGTAAAATTTAGCCCACTTCATGGAATCTAGGTTTTATAGGAGATAAGTTCCATTCCTATTTAAAGAAGAATGACAAAGAAGGTTGAGCCAAACAAATAGTAGTCTTTCGATTCTTTGTGAATTATTCAGCATCTAGTGAACATATGACTAATCAAATTTTTGAATTTTAATTTGCTAAGCACCCACATCCATGTTTTTTTCCAAATGAAGAATGAATGTGATTATTAAAATTTTAAGTTGTGAAAAATATCTTTTGAGCTAAATTGTTATGATTTTTTCTTATTCTAAAACTTTATATAATAGTGGGTACTGCACCATCATTTTTTATGTTGAGAAGAAGATTTAGTTGAGTCTTGCCCAATTTTTTTAACTCTACACTAGCTATTTTGATTAGTAACAGTACTTTGATACATGTGTTGACACAGATATAGCCATATATTTTATATCTTCCCCTCCTTGGATACCAACCTAAGATGATCATATGTTCTATTATCTTTGTCCTATGAGCTTGAGTTGAGGCATACCTTTCTAGTAGTTGTCACATTGGAACATGCAATCTTTTAAAATGGTTATGCACTCATACTTAATGTATAATTTGGTTGGCACATGGAATCTTTTAAAATGGTTATGCACTCATACATAATGTATAATTTGATGTTGAACACATATTTAATTTTAAAATTCATTTAATTAATAATATTTATTAATAAATATTTTTCATATTGATTTAGGTTTTTGAAACATACAAAACAAATCATATTTAATTTTAAAACACTAAATATCAAGTTGTAGAGAAACAATTATTTATTCTTAAGAGTATATGTTTCTTCTTCGAACTAAGCCACACACAATTTCCTTGAGTTTATGAGAAATTTCAAGAAGTAAATGACATCATATGTAATATAACAACAAATAGTTTTTGACAAAATTGAAGAAATGGTCAAAAAATTAAAGTTAAAAAATGTCTAAATAATATTTAAATCTAAAATTCACTGATAACAACTCTTGGCAATGAAAAAACATCATGGATTATGTTCCAAATGACTCTCTCAATGCAAGGAGTTGTCTGAGCTCCATTGCACGATTAATCTTTCATACTATCAAATTTTGTCTCATTCAGATTCACCATGGCCACCTGCAATATGATATTTATAATGACATTGATTAACTACTAGTTTTTTATTCCATGGAAAATCAAGTTAGGTCCACCCGAAGGGATCAGATTCACTATGGGCTCCTGTATGATATTTATAATGACATCCATTAACTACTAGTTTTATATTCCATGGAAAATCAAGGTAGGTCCACCCGAAGGGGTCAGATTCACCATGGCCTCTTGCAATATGGTATTTATAATGACATCCAAGAACTAATAGTTTTTTTATTCCATGGAAAATCAGGCCTCTTGCAATATGATATTTATAATGATATCCATTAACTACTAGTTTTTATTCCATTGAAAATCAGGGTAGGTCCACCCAAAGGGACCACACCCCTCAGCCAAATGAATCCAAACCTAACCCCTAGGATGTTGAGGAGAATTGAACCCATGACCTTCCAATAGCAAGGTGCTTTAGCAATGAGACCTCGATCAATTGCCTAACCCCTAGGATGTTGAGGAGAATTGAACCCATGACCTTCCAATAGCAAGGTGCTTTAGCAATGAGACCTCGATCAATTGCCTAACCCCTAGGATGTTAAGGAGAATTGAACCCATGACCTCCCAATAGCAAGGTGCTTTAGCAATGAGACCTCGATCAATTGAACTAGCCCTGAGAGATTTAACTATTAATTATATAGCTAAAATATTTGTTTTTATGATATATATGTTTATAATTTATATATACATAATTATATTTTTATTTAACTCTACCAATAAAATACTACTAAGTGTACCTAAACGGTAAATAATCCAACATTTTCGTTGTCATTATATTTGTGCACTAGATAACAAGTCATTGTTTCAATGCAAAAACTTTGAACAAAATTAAAATAACAAAATATAATTTCTATAAGAGAAATGGGAAAATATTATTTTAAATTGTAGTATTTTCCATATATAATGTGTTTTGTTGATATGTGTCATTGAATATTTTCTCTAGATTTTATCTAGAGGATACATGCTTGCTTCATAAATAATGAAAGTGATATTCAATTTTTGACCATTCTTCTCTCATTGTGTGGAATAACGAGTTCTTAGCACCTGAACTTTTCTTCCACCACATGGAGTAACCATCACGTCCCATGAATTTTACTTCTACGCCACCATATGTTCTTTTTACAACAACTCTCTCAGCACAATAAAATTAAAGTACAACAACTCTCTCACGACAATGAAATTAATTTTCCATATGTTTCCTTTTTTTCTTGTACAAAAACTCTCATAACAACGATGGAATTAATTATGAAATTAATTTTCCATATGTTTTTTTTAAGGACGATGAAACCAATTTTTAGTTAGTTTCTTTTTATGATATGGTTGATTTTCTTTCATTGTTTTGATAAATCACATAAATTTAGTTTCTTTCTATGATATGGTTGATTTGCTTTCATTGTTTTAATAAATCACATAAATTATAATAATACTATTTAAGTTACAAATTTTGAAATATTTAAGAATCATTATTTTATAACCCTAAACATAAATTTTTATTGCTTTTGATGATCACATTTTAAAATTAAATTAAAATTATTAATATAAAAATATAAAATATAAATTTATTAATATAAATTTATATTTAGATGAAATGAGAGAAAGAGTAATTAAATTAAATAAAAATAGATCATATAGATTAAAATAAATTAAATCATTCATTATTTATATGATATTTTTTTATATTATAAAAAGATATTTATATTAAAAATAAATAAATAATAAATTACTAATGTTTCCTTGTTTAATGTTATGGAAGACCAATGTAGATTTGAGTCTCTATAATATATGAAATTTTTTTTAGTTTACTAATATAATTGCTATTAAGGAGTTTCTAGTTGTAAAGATTATGTGATTTTTTTTGCGGGACTATACCTTCATCATGTCCAATATATTATCGTGACCGGGTCACGGAATTCAACCGGTGACTTCACATCAAGGAGTGCCTTAACATAGCACTCGATCATTGTCTATCCAAGAACCCGTGGATGTGATTTTAATATAATGCAATAATGAATAATATAGTTGATATAGAATTTCATGTAATAAATAATACTTAAATGTATTTTTTTATTTTTTATTATGGAATAGATTTACACTAATAATGCATGTATGTGTAATATTGTTAACAACATAGAATTTGTAATACCTATTTGTTAGTGATGTAGTTGTGTTTATAAAATTTATTATTATGCTATGTATATAGTTGAGAATATGAAATATTATATAATGACCATATATATGATATGTTCATATAGTTAATACAACCATATAAATTAAATGCTTAATAAAAAGAAATAGGAATCAATCAATGATTAGCATCAAAGCACTTACTTTATGATACATCTGTCGTTGCTAAAATTTAAAAAATGATAAAAAATAACTAAAATATATCTACTTTATTATTATTATTATTTATAAAAAAAATTAATATATAATTATAAATTTAAAAATAACATGTAACAAGATTCTTAACCATGGATATTCATATCCATTTTACGAAGGAGATTCTTAATGCATGAATCACTAGGAGAATTTTGAGGTCTAAAATGGGCCTCCTAAGAAAAATGTACAACCAAAATAAACTTTATAAGAACCAATAAGATTCAAGATAATGATGTCAACCGTGGGGATGATTCACCATTTTTGGAGTTAAAAAGTAAAAAAGATTAAAAAAATAATAAAATAATAAAACTACTTTTTTCAATTCGTATTTTCAACTTATCTCCCTAAGGTTTTACTCAAATTTCGAGCAAGAGTACTTGTTGATGCAAAATTTAATTCCTAATCCAAGGAGTACCCATGTTGCATACTTTCTATGGACCCTGTGACATCAAAAATAAGAAATACATGAAAAACGTGATTGCAATCACGTTTTTCATGTATTTCTCATTTTTCATGTTGTAGGGTCCATCGAAAGTATGCAACATGGGTACTCCTTGGATAAGGAATCATATTATGCATCCAACGAGTGATTTCGCTCAAAATTTGAGTAAACCCATAGGGAGATAAGTTGAAAATACGAGTTGAAAAAATAATTTTTCTTTTATCCCTATAAAATTTAGTGATGTAATCTAATCTTATTCTATTATTTCCACAATTTTTTTATAATTTCCTTAGGAGACCCATTTTAGACTTCAAAATTCCCCTAATGAGGCTTTGTTACAATACCATGACTTATTAATACCACATGCCCAGAAAACCATAACTCATTTCATATGACACTTGTTTATATGCCATTTTTAAATTAATCAATTTAATTAAAACAAAAAAAGGTCATGACCACTTTGGAGATAGATATTAACCTTTAATTTTTGAATACTACTAAGAATATTTTAGAATATCGCATGAAGGTTAAATCCCTATCATCCACTTGATAAGTTTTCATAGTTCAATTAAAATTCTCTACCTATATTGTATTCTCTAAATCTAAATAGAGATTTTTCATCACATGGATTTAGATCTAGAGAATAAAATAGGTCCTATGGATAGAACCTTTGCATTAGCACTGAAATAATGGTAAAATTCCATAGTTTGACATTTCAAGGAAGGGCATCATTACCTAATCCATGCTTGAATGTCAAGGGTTACACTAAATTATTGCTTGAGACCTACCTAAATAGATTTAGATAACAAATTTAATATAGGTTTAATATTATTTAATATAAGTTTTTTCAATATCTATTTTTTAATATAACTTCAACAACTTTTCCCAACTATGCAACTATATTCACCTTGGTGAAGCTAGTTCAACAATTGTCAACCATGATCACAATGGTTTTAAACATGGTCAAACATTGTGAACATAGCCAACTATATTCATTTATAGTTAAGCATTGGCAAACATGCTCAAAAATGTTTTCAAGAGTTTGAGCAACAACATGTGGATTAGTGGAAGTTTCTATTATTTGTAATTGATTTTTCCTTCCTTGATTTATCTCTTGAATGCTTATAGTTCTCTTTTGATGTTTAATTGAACTTTTTGTTGTTGCATGATTGAATTCTATTTAAGGGTTTGGGTTAAAGTTGAAGACTTTCTTTTAGGAAAGAATCCAATTGTTTATCTTTTTGTAATGTTTATTTGAGAAAAATATAACACTAGGCTTAGTATATGGCTTCAATTCTTTTGTGGGAATTAAATATGTTTATCTGAAGCCAAGGAATTGGAAAAGTATCCAACTATTAGAAAAGCAATGTTTAATAAACCAAAAGAATTTGAAGTAAAGATTCATGATTTTAAGATAGTTATTCATAGACATCATTTTCATGTGAATCCTCTTGAATGTGAATTACATAGAATATGTATGAGTTGTTTGAATGTGTCAAGACCCAATTTGAGCAAAAGAACCCTTGTAGTTCAACATTGTACATTTTTTAGAGTACCTCTCCAACTAGTTTCCCCTTGGGAGGTAATAAGACCTCTGCGATACAAAATGATAAAATCGTACAAAGAGATTTGCAAAAGTTTATAATAATAAACTTCACAAAAATAACCCATGATATTTATTTTCTCAAACACGGAAAATGAGTATATTATAGTTTAATTTTTTTCTTCTTATTATTATATGTGATTGCATACATTATGAAGTATTATCCAAAAAATTTCAATGTTTTCTAATTTTGTGAAATATTTATCAAGACTTTAAAATGTTTTATACTTTAATGAAAAATTTGTCAAGATTTAAAAATATTTTACAATTCATTGGAAGATTCACCAAAAAGCTATATATGCATATTATATTATTGATAAAATTTCCTATACATTCTCCTATGTACCATGGGAATTCACCCATTTATTATATATATAAGTTTTGAGGGTGTTAGCTTCCTGCTGCAGCAGGTTATTCATTTTTCATGATTGGCATTTCATAGGCCAAATATGTCGTACTTTGCTTGCTGCAATGCTCCATATTTGTTCAAACAGTCTCCAAGTGAAGAAGGCTAATTCAAGATCATCCAATTGCCTTCAAATTTTGTAAAGTTATCCTGGCACCGCTAATTTTAGTTAAAGGGAGGTCCAAACAGTTTAATCTTGGTCTCCCTAGGTTTAAATTTCCTGTTTTAGAATATAGAGATTGTAAATCTGTCCAAACAGTTTAATCTTGGCAGATTCTTAGATAGGTAGAGAAGCAGAGGAGCCCAACAGCTTAATCTGGGCTCCGGGAGAAATAAGGGTAGTATGTAGATAAGAAAGCATCAAAAGAAAATGAATGACGAGTTTGCAAGTCTAAGTGCACCCCCAAAAAAAAGAAGAAAAAATGCTTGGCAAGTAGGCTGGGTAGGTAGTTCTGAGGTTGTTGAATTGCTGACCAATTCCAGGTTTTCAGGTATCATATCATGCAGAACATAATCAGCAAGGATTTGTGTGCAAAAGAGCTCAAAAGAGGTATAACTGACTCCCCTTCTCTGTTCTCCCCAATCATTAACTAACTTCCCCAAAAGAGGTCAAGATCTACTTGACACCTCTTGAGTTCCATCATCTTCATAACACTGGCTTGAGTAAAGATCTTCTTTACTCAAAGTTGTTTCATATTTTCTCCTAAAGTATGGTCCTATCCCCTTGTAACAGCCTAAGCTCTCCCGAACTTAGCGCTTTATTACCATCTCCATATTAACCACTAACATTATTATTTAGCTCCCTACTCTTCCCATCCCCTTATTAATAGTAAGTAAAATTCCCCTACGTAATATCCGTCCCCCTAGTTGAAAAATAACCATAAGAACTCTCGGGAATTGCTCAGTTTATCTGAAACCCAGCAAGAAACCCTGACCTCCAAAACCACCTCCCAGATACAATGGACTCCTTCCAAAGTATAAAATCCCTCTGAGGTAATCGGGCCCCTTCCGAAACCTCAAATGCCCTTCACACCCACTTACTTACTCTTTCCTCCTCAAAGCCATATCGCATCGCAACCTCCCACTCTCATCTTCATGCAAGTCATCACCCATCCATTCCTCGCCGATGCGATATTGCGACATCGGCTATCGACGATCGCAATCGCCGAGCGTCCAATTCATTTACCTCTCCGTCTCCGCCGACGCGATATTGCGATATCGCCGATCGGAAGTCGCAAGCGCCAAGTGTCCAACCCAATTATCCCCCGTTCCCTACCGACGGGATATCGCGATATCGCATCGGAGTCTCTTCACCACATTACCTCCAGTATCTCACCACGGCGCTTTGTACCAGGGACCCACAGCTGACGTCATCTGCTGTACAGCCGACGCCATGCTTACGTCAGCAGCCAAAAAGCCGAAAACTTCGCGCAGGATGAAAAATCGCACTTCGGAGCTCTAGATCAAGAAATCAAGGCAGTTTCGCGCTTCGCTACGGGAAATAGGCCATTTCAAGGAATCTCTAGGGAATCTTCTGATTTCTGAGCCCATTGCACGCCGTAAAAGCCCGAAAATCGCCCAATCGTGCCAAAAGGATCTGGTTTAAAGATAGCAGCAGATCAATCACAGAGTTTAAAGTGTATTAGATCAAATCAGCAGGCATCAAGCGTGTCAAAGAGTATCAGTCGACGGCGGAAGCCATCAATGTAGTGGCAAAGTGTATCAGCGAATATTTTGAGCAGCGGCCCAAAGCAAGAGAACATTTAATATCTTCCAGCAGATTCATAGAAGGGGGGCGAAACTACTTGAAGCTCTCAAATCATAATTATTGCACATTCAATTCACACCAGAGCCAAACTGCAGTCCCCAAAGCACAATCACTCCAGCAGCACCGCATCTGGTCCCCAAGGGCCACCTCGTCACCTGTTCCGATCGAGCTGCCCCCAGCGCAGCCAAAAAGATTTATTTGCATTTAATTCCAGCAGCATTTAGATGTTTGAAGAGTTCTAAGCAGACTTGTCAAGGTCACTTGTAATGATGTCTTTCCGATATTTTGTTTATAAATACCACCCTAAGCAATGTTGTGAAGGGTTGGTTTGGTTGGTAGTAGTTGTTGGTCAGTCTCCTTTCCAGCATTTTCTCTGAGCAAAGACTCGCACTGTAACTGTCATAATTTCCATAATCAATGATTGCTGAAAGCATGGATTACGAAACAACTTGATGTTTTCTCTTGGCCAAGGAATGATCACAGAATTCCTGTGCTTCTACATGATCGAATAAGTGTTCCTCTCCTCTGTTTTATTTTATGTTTTTTACCACCTTTCCGCATTTCTAAATTGCAGGAAAAAAGAATAACTTGAGATTTGTTTCAATACACCTTAAGTTCAATTTCTGTGTTTTTCAATGTTTTCTTCAGAAACAGTTATGAGCTTGTATTCTTAAATGATCTGGTTTACGCTGTTTCTTTCACATATGAGTGCATGTCTTAGGAATTCTTAACTGCTTTGGGATCCCCACTCATCCACTTCTCCTCTTTGTCAGCATGATGGAATGATTCTCTTTTTCCTTTCATCCCTAATGTTCATTCCATACTTTCAGCAGACCAAATATTGTATCCTGTGTGGCTATCCCGCTCTGTATCCCCTTGTGACCAAGAAAACGCTCGCATGCCTCAATCTGTGACTCCATGCCCAATGGTTCGAGACTTATCACACCTTACTGTGCCTCTTTGTTCAAGAATCCTACCTTCTTTCCAATCACAGTCAACATTCCCTGGAAGTCAGAAAGCTAGCCTAAAATCATCAACTAAGGTTGAATCAAAAGGAGAGAGCCCTCTCCGATTGCAGGTGGGCTAGAACCTGCAATCAGAAGATTGGTTTGTGGTTACCTCAGCCGTATCCCTATTAGGAGCCTAGGGACAACCTGAGTAATAACATAATGGCGACTCCACTGGGGACCTCCTCAGATAAATCAATGCAACCACTCTGCAGCTCTACAGAGGAAGAAACTGACTTGTAAAAGCCTCAGTCGACCTGTATCTGCGCACTCCATTGGGGATTCAAGTGCTCTGTTCATCTTTAAACCCCATTGGAGGAAGTGCTCCTATTTTTCAAAGCTTGTCACGCGTAGTTCTGATCTTTGATGGTGGACAGAGATCAGGCACTTCAGAGTCTAGGCATCCACCTGGTGACTCCACTTCAATTTCAATCAAAGGCTCCACTGAGGAACGAACCAAATGTTACATCCAATGGCCCCATGTATTAACAACAAGAGAGAATGACCGAATCCTGGGAGGAACTTCCTTTAGAGGAAGCTTTAGAAAAATGCAGAGAAAGTTTATCAGAGTTTGAGCTTAATGAAGAATTTTTCAGAGCGGTATTGTCAAAAATACCAGGTGGCTGGAATAAACTGTTCCTTGAGTTTGTTGTGGAAAAGTATGAGAATGAAATTGAACTCTTGGGAGCTCAAAGTCAGTCTTATGATTTCCGCAACCCCCAAGAGTTTTACCAAAATCTTCCTCCTGCAGTTCACAAGGAAATAGTGTTGTCTCCTGAATTACAGTTTGAGTATGATCTGGGTTCCAAGGGAAAGACAGAAGGATCATCGGCTAGTGTCATTACCGAAGATGTAGCTGCTCCTTCTGACCTGAAGAACCCAGAAACATGTTGAAGCCTCCATTCCCCTATTCAGGAGGGAACACTGTTGCCTGAGGACCTGTAGATTCCGTGTGATCTAGGTTATAAGGGAAAGGCAGAAGGATCATCTGCTAGGCTCATTACCGAAGATGCAGTTGCTCCTTCCGACCCAAAGGATCCTGAATCATGCCGAAGTCTCTCGTCCTCAACTCAGGAGAAGATGTCGCTACCTGCTGATTCACAAACTCTGCATGATTCTATTGAAGATTCAGAAGAAGCCGATGAAGTTCTCTCACAGGGTAAGTTCATCGATCCAATCGCAGATTACATGGAACTTTGGCTTAACAAAATTTTGTTAACGTGTTTTCTTAGTGAAGACCGTATGCTTCAACAGCAAGTGATGGAGGCCACAATTTTGGTTGTAAAAGCATATGCCCGGATGATGCTTTTGGCGTTCAAAAACGATCAGCCAGCAAGTTTATCTCATTTCACGGTTTCTTAAATGGCTACATTGGTTGTTTGATTTTACCTAACGGCAAAGTAACCACTGGTTAGGGTAGGTAGGTAGAAGGAATAAAGAGGCCAAAGAAAATAAGTTTTGCAGAGGACAACAAGTAACTAAAAAAAAAACAAGGCGTTCTGGCCTGCTGTTCTTGACTTCTCACAAGGAGAAGCCATCCCCAAGTGGAGCCACTATTAGCTTCCTGCTGCAGCAGGTATTCATTTTTCATGACTGGCATTTCACAGGCCAAATATGTCGTACTTTGCTCACTGCAATGCTCCATATTTTCTCAAACAGTCTCCAGATGAAGAAGGCTACTTCAATTTCATTCAATTGCCTTCAAATTTTGTAAAGCTATCCCGGTATCGCTATTTTTAATTAAAGGGAGGTCCAAACAGTTTAATCTTGGTCTCCCTAGGTTTAAATTTCATGTTTTAGAATATAGAGATTGCAAATCTGTCCAAATAGTTTAATCTTGGTAGATTCTTAGATAGGTAGAGAAACAGACGAGCCCAACAACTTAATCTGGGCTCTGGAAGAAATAAGGGTAGTATGTAGATAGGAAAAGCATCAAAGAAAAATGAGTGACGGGTTTGCAAGTCTAAGTGCACCCCCAAAATAAAGAAGAAAAAATGCTAGGCAAGTAGGCTAGGTAGGTAGTTCTGAGGCTGTTGAATTGCTGACCAGTTCCAGGTTTTCAGGTATCATATCATGCAGGACATAATCAACAAGGATTTGCAAGCAGAAAACTCAAAAGAGGTATAACTAACTCCCCTTCTCTGTTTTCCCCCAATCATTAACTAACTTCCCCAAAAGAGGTCAAGATCTGCTTGAAACCTCTTAAGTTCCATCATCTTCATAACTCTGGCTTGAGTAAAGATCTGCTTTACTCAAAGTTGTTCCGTATTTTCTCCCAAAGTATGGTCATACCCCCTTGTAACAGCTTAAGCTCTCCTGAACTTAGCGCTTTCTTACCATCTCCATATTAACCACTGACATTATTAGTTAGCTCCCTATTCTTCCCATCCCCTTATTAATATTAAGTAAAAATTCCCCTACGTAATATCCCTCCCCCTGGTTGAAAAATAACCATAAGAACTCCTGGGAATTACTCAGTTTATCAGAAGCTAAGCAAGAACCCCGACTTCCAAAACCACCTCCCATATACTATGGACTCCTTCCAAAGTATAAAATCCCTCCGAGGTAATCGAAACCCTTCTGAAACCTCAAATTCCCTTCGCACCCCCTTACTTGCTTTTTTCCTCCTCAAAGCCATTTTCGCATCGCAACCTCACACTCTCATATTCATGCAAATCATCGCCCATCTGTCCCCCGCCGATGCGATATTGCGATATCAGCAATCGGCGGTCAAAAACGCCGAGTGTCCAATCCATTCACCTCTCCGTCTCCACCGATGCAATATCGCGATATCGTCGATTGGCAGTCGCAAGCGCCAAATGTCCAACCCAATTATCCCCCTCGTTCCCCGCCGACGCGATATCGCGATATCGCATCGGAGTCTCTTCACCACAGTACATCCAGTATCTCACCACGTCGCTCTGTACCAAGGACCCACAGTTGACGTCATCCGCCATACAGCCGACGCCATGCTTACGTCAGCAGCCAAAAAAGTCGAAAAAGCTTCACGCAGGGAGAAAAATCGCACTTCGGAGCTCCAGATCAAGAAACGGAGGCAGTTTCCTATGCACGATTAGCGCGAAGCGCTAATCACGCATCGCTACGGGAAATAGGCCATTTAGAGGAATCTTCTGATTGCTGAGCCCATTGCATGCCAAAAGAGCCCGAAAATCGCCCAATCGTGCCAAAGGATCCGGTTTGAAGATAGCAGCAGATCAGTCACAGAGTTTAAAGTGTATCAGATCAAATCAGCAGGCATCAAGTGTGTCAAAGAGTATCAGTCGACGGCAGAAACCATCAATGTAGCGGAAAAGTGTATCAGAGAATATCTTGAGCAATGGCCCGAAGCAAGAGAAAATTGAATATCTTCCAGTAGATTCATAGAAGGAGAGTGAAACTACTTGAAGCTCTCAAATCATAATTATTGCACATTCAATTCGCACCAAAGCTGAATTGTAGCCCCGAAGCACATTCACTCCAGCAGCACCGCATCTGGTCCCCAAGGGCCACCTCGTCACCTGTTCCGATCCAGCTGCCCCCAGCGCAGCCAAAAAGATTTACTTGCATTTAATTCCAGCAGCATTTAGATTTTTGAAAAGTTCTAAGCAGACTTATCAAGGTAATTTGTAATGATGTCTTTCCGATATTTTGTTTATAAATACCACCCTAAGCAATGTTGTGAGGGGTTGGTTGGTCGGTAGTAGTTGTTGGTCAGTCTTCTTTCCAACATTTTCTCTGAGCAGAGACTCGCACTGTAACTGTCATAATTTCCATAATCAAAGATTGCTAAAAGCATGGATTGCGAAACAACTTGATGTTTCTCTTGGCCAAGGAATGATCACGGAATTCCTGTGTCTCCACATGATCCAATAAGTGTTCCTCTCCCCTATTTTATTCTATGTTTTTTACCACCTTTCTGCCTTTCTAAATTGCAGGAAAAAAGAATAGCTTAAGATTTGTTTCAATACACCTTAAGTTCAATTTCTGCGTTTGTCAATGTTTTCTTCAGAACAGTTATGAGCTTGTATTCTTAAATGATCTGGTTTACGCTGTTTCTTTCACATATGAGTGCATGTCTTAGGAATTCTTAACTGCTCCGGGATCCCACTCATCCACTTCTCCTCTTTGTCAGCATGATGGAATGATTCTCTTTTTCCTTTCATCCCTGATGTTCATTCCATACTTTCAGCAGACCAAATATTGTATCCTGTTTGGCTATCCCGCTCCGTGTCCCCTTGTGACCAAGAAAACGCTCGCATGCCTCAATCTGTGACTCCATTCCCAATGGTTCGAGAGTTATCACACCTTACTGTGCCTCTTTTTTCGAGAATCCTACCTTCTTTCCAATCATAGTCAACATTCCCTTGAAGTCAGAAAGCTAGCCTAAAATCATCAACTAAGGTTGAATCAAAAGGAGAGAGCCCTCTTCGATTGCAGGTGGGCTAGAACCTGCAATCAGAAGATTGGTTTGTGCTTACCTCGGCCGTATCCCTGTTAGGAGCCTAGGGACAACCTGAGTGATAACATAACCTTTACATATTTTGATTACATTATGCAAATGAGAAATTGAAGTGAGATACTTACCTTTGGTGCTAATACCTTTCTATAGTTGTTAAAGACCAGAGGTGCTTGTTGTGTGTTGTTTGCACGCTACTTTTCCTTCTCTTTTTATTTCTCTCTGATTATTCCTTTTATGTGTAGGTACCTAGTGTTGAAGAGAATGGAGTTGCTGCTACTTTGGAGCTCCTTCTGCTCTTAGATCTTCATGCTGGAAGCTTGCTACAATTATGATTTGTATTCTATGGGATATGCTGCTATAGGATGTCCTATAGCTTCTTCTCCCTTAGAATTTCTAAACATTTCTTCTGATGGGATTTTGAAGATGATGACATGGATTGAGAGGAAGACTAGGAGTGTGAAGAATGAGAAATACTCAGGTGTTGTTCCCTTTTACTCTATGTTCCATTTTATTTTTAACTTTGTTTTTTCTCTTGAAGATTGTATATATTATATATATATATATATAAACTTGGTTTTTTTTAATGGTGAATGCAGGGGCAATCAAGGTGGAGAAAGGTATGGCAATGAAGTGGTGATGTAGGGATGTAATTTTTTTTAACATGGAAGGTCATTTTCTCTCCCTAGGGTCACTTCCTGTAGGATTCCCAAGCCACAATAATTCCTATAGGATCATCCTATAGGTTTTCAGGGGATCTTATAAGTTTACAGGGGATCCTGTAGAAAACACAGTCCCCTTGTAAATTGAAGAAAATGATAGAAAAAAAATGAAATAGATGGTGGAGTGAGGAATGAAAATGGTTGGAAAAATAAAAATGTGAGTGAAATAGGTCCCTTTTTTATCCTCCTTTGTTCTCTGATCATCCTCCTACTGACATGCAAATAGAAAATTTTCATGATTTTTTTCTCTTTCTTTTTCTTTTGAAAACAACTAGGTTGCCACTGAGAGGTTTTCATCCTAGTTATTTACTCTGGGTGCCTCCAGAGAGGTTTTCACCCAAGGATATTTTTATTTCCTTTTTTTCTTTTTCTTTTTCTTTTTTGACACCATTGGGCCGCCCCAAGAGATTTTCAACCCAATACTGGGACTTAGGTGCCACATGGAGGTTTTCACCTGAATCCTTCTTTTTTTCTTTATCTCAATGATTGGATGAGGCAGGAGCTGAAACTTGCTCCACCACCATCATTGTTTTATTGATACCATCAATGAACTCTTGATTTGATAATTTTCTTTTGTAAACTTTCAATCGGTGTCCATTAATAAGTAAAGGAATGGCCTCTTCATCTATGGTTTTGATTTGCACTGAACCATTATCATGACATCTTTCTATAACATAAGGTCCTAGCCATATTGTCCTTAATTTTACCTTAAAGTATTTATATCTGGATTCATATAAAAAGGCTCAATCACCTTCTTGAAATCAGTTATCCTTGATGTTCTTATCATGCTAGATCTTCCTCTAAAGTTGAGTTACCTCTACGTGTAGAAGGGCCTGCATTCTGAACTCATCTAAACCATTTAATTGAAGCAATCTTTCTTTTTGTGCACTGCTCAGATCTAGATCAATTTGGGTTGCCATAATTAATGTGTTATAATCAAACTCAATGGACAGCAGGGTCTTTTCCCCATAGACCATCTCATTGAGTGTGAATCTAGTGGTGGTCTTCCAGGTGGTATTATAGGCCCAAGTGGCCTCAACTAGTCTATTTGCCCAATATTTCCTACTATTTCTAACCACTTTGGTCAAGATGCTCTCCAGTGCTTTGTTGGTCACCTCCACTTTCCCATTAGGTTGTGGGTGATAGGGAGTGGAGGTCCTATTCTTGATCTTGTACTAGCTGAGCAAGTCTTCAATCATGTTAAAGGTAAATTGGTTGCCTTAATTAGTGACCAACTCTCTAGGGTACCCAAATTTGTAAAATACATTCTCCCTTAAGAACTCAACTACCTTCTCCTTTGTTTTTGCCTTAACTGCCTTAGTTTCAGTCCACTTATTCAAATAGTCAGTGCACATAATGATGTACTATTTTTTCTTGGAAGGAGGGTCAATAGATCCAATGAAGTCCATGCTCCACTTGTCAAATGGCTCGAAAGTCACTTGAGGATGTAGAGGCATTTCATCCCTTGGAGTAGGCTTTCCCATCCTTTGGCACTAATCACACTGACTAGTATATCTTTTCACATCCTAATGAAGAGTGGGCCAATAATAGCCTTCTTGTAACACTTCGAATGTTTTCCTCTTTGCTGCAAAGTGACCTCCTCAAGGCCCATCATGATAGGTCAAAAGAATGTCAAAGACTTCCTCCTCCCTAACACACCTTCTCAATATTTGATTTGGGCCAAGTTTGAAGAGATTGCCCCCAACCCAAGTGAAGGGGATGCTCTTCCTTATAATCTTTCTTTTCTCTTTGGAGGACAAGTTTAGTGGGAACTATGCAGATACCGAATAGTTTACTATGTTAGCAAACCATGGAGAGAGAAATGAAATGGTGAATAAGTGCTCATCTAGTAACTAGTCATCAACCATTCGCTCTTCACCTACAGGCAAAGTTAGTCTGGAAAAAAAGTCTGCAACAACATTTTCCTTACTAGGATTATCAACAATAGTTAGATCAAACTGTTGTAATAAAAGTAACCATCTTATAATACGAGCATTCACATCGGGTTTATTCATTAAATATTTGATTGCATTATGGTAAATATGGACAAATGTTTTATATCTTGTAATATAATGCCTAAAATTTTTCAATGAATGCACAACAGCAAGGAGCTCCTTTTCGGTCACTGTGCAGTTCAGTTTGGCCTTTGACAAATTCTTACTGATAAAGTAAATGGCATAAGGCAATTTTTCATTTATCTGACCTAGGGCTACTCATATGGCTTTGTGTGAGGCATCATCATGAATGTGAAAAGGAAGGGCCCAATTTGGGCCTCAGAGAATCGGGGCAGTGGTTAACTTGTCCTTAAGGATGTCCAAGGCCTCTTGATAGCTTTATAACCATGTAAACTCAGAGTCCTTGGCCAACAACCCAAATAAAGGAGAGGCCAACTTGCTGAAGTCCTTTATGAACCTTTAGTATTATCCATCTAACCCTAAGAAACTTTTGACATCTCTGCTTTTGAGGAGGTTGGACACTTTGGATGATAGCTGTTTTGTTTCGGTCCACCTGCAATCCTTACTAAGATATTGAATGACCTAGCATGATCCCCGTAGTCATCAAGAATTTAAATTTCTTGGGACTAAGAGACAGGTTCATCTTAATGAATTTGTGTAGTCCATTACCTAAGTTGGACAAAGCCTCCTCGAAATCACCCCCATAAGGTGTGAAATCATCCATATATATTTCTACCGCATTATGAACCAACTCAGCAAAGATACTCAAGACTTCTCTTTGAAAAGTGGTAAGAGCATTGCATAGGCAAAAATGAAGGACCGAATAAATAAAAGTACCCCAAGGACAAGTGGATTTGGTTTATTCTGGTATTCCAGGCTAATCTAGATTTGGTTGTACCCGCTAAATCCATCTAGGAAAGAGAAAAAACATTTCTCTGCTAGGCCATCTAGCACTTGGTCGATGAAAGGTAGAGGGAAATGGTCCTTATTTGTGGCTTTGTTCAACTCCCTGTAATCAACACAAATCCTCCACTTACCATTTTTCTTGGGAACTAACACCAAAGGAGAAACCCACTAATTGTCAGAGATAGGATAAATGAATCCTGCATCCAACGGTTTTTGCAGTTCTTCTTTGACTATATCTTTAAGAGATAGACTCATCATCCTTTGGGGTTGTCAGAATGGCTTGCAATCTTCTTTGATGTAAATGTCGTGAGTACACACTGAGGGGTGTACTCCCTTCATTTTTTTGTAACTCCAAGCGAAGGCATCCAGATGTTCCCTTAGCATGTTACACAACTTCTCCTCTTGGAGAAAAAAAAGAGATGGACTAATTTTCAAAGTTCTATCAGGACCAAATTCTATGGTCTTGACACGGAGAGGGTTGGAATCACCCAAGTACAAATCAATGGGATGGTTGTTCTGGGTTTCCTTTACTACTTCTTCTAGGGACAATGTAATGGGAGTTAGACTTTGGAGTAGGTGTTCAATCACATCATCTTCATCATCTTGTTCTCCTCCCATGGGTGTTTCTAAGGTATACAGTTGGGCAGTATAAACTTCATATTCTTCCTCCTCTTCTAGCCATAAACGTAAATCACGTTCTAGAGATGGCCGAGGAGGAGGGTATAGGACTAACTACTTTGACATATGCCCAATCCTGATGGTCATATTCCCATCTCTGCAGCTGATGTAAGAATCGACAATGGCCAACCAGGGCCTCCCAAGGATGAGAGTGTAACCAGTAAGCTTAGCCTTAGGCTAGAGAACTAGGAAATCTGTAGAGTACTCCCAAGAGTCAATGGAGACCATCACATCCTCCACAATCCCCTCAGGGGTCACTATGGAGCGGTCTATAAGTTGCAAGACTATTGTGGTCTTTCTCAATGAACCTTGGAGGTTGAGCTTGAGCACGATGTTCTTGGTAATCACATTAATGGCAGCCCAAAGATTGATCAAAGTGTGTGGTACAATGGTGCCATTGATGTGCACATCTACTTCAGGGCTTCCAAGGTCCAAATACTTTGGAAATATTACCTGCCCCGACATTAAGTCAGATAGTTTCCCAATGACATTAATGGTAGGGGCATCTATTTTTTTCCTCCCTGGATGCTTGAAACACTTCTCCTTAATCAACTTGTTGTAAATAGGTACATCCTTTATGGCTTGGAGAAGTAAAATCTTGACACAGGTTTTCAATTCTCCCAGAAGTTTAGTCTCTTCTAGGGTAGGCTGGAATGGTTGAGTTAATATCTCAGGAAAGGGTGGATTTAATTTAAGAATGATTTCCTCTCTTTATTCTTTAACCTCCCTAGGTGGAGGTGGAGTTTGGTTATCCAGGAGAAATTTCCCAAATCTCAGGTTAATTTCCTGGATCTCCACAACATAAACTAGATATGATGTCTCTCCATTGTATACTTGTTGTGCCTATCTATTGTTCGAGTTCAGATTTGGCTGGGCAAGCATCTAGGGTTCCTTAGGTGGAGCAGAGTGTAACAACTATGGTTGGGCAAGTGGTGAAGGCAATAAAGCAAGAACATTGTTGCACTAGGGCCTCCACCCTCAAGGCAGTGCATTCCACTAAGGTTGTGGCAGAGCATATGGTTGAATGACTAGCTGGCTAGATGGGAATGCTACTGAGATGCAAAGGACCAAGGATGAGGTGTAGACCAAGAATGATGAGCAGGGGGTCCCCAATAAGGTATGGATGTTGCCTGGTTGGGGTTTTAATATGCATGGGATGACCCTTGCATGCCCTGCTAGTATGGCCTAGGCCCATGAGGTCTCCTTTGGTTTATGTAACAAAGCTGCTCAGTGAACCCTTCAGCTCCTTGATATATAGCTTTGAGTCCAAGCAAAGAAGGACACTTGTTTATGGAGTGGTTTTCTTCATAGACTGAGAAAATCTCAATAGAATTCAATGGACATTCATTTCTAGGGTGTCTCCTTATGCATCTAGGACAAAAAATGGCCAAGGCTCTCTCTACTTCCTCCTGATTTCTCCTAATGTGCATAGTGTCCATCTGTAAGGCAAGGGTTTGCAGCGTCTCACTCTTGAAATCTTCCATCATGTTTTCATTTCACCCTTAATGGATGAATTGGAAGAGGATGTACTGAACAAAGGTTGACTTCCCCTACCCTAGAATAGTTTCTAAAGGAAGTCTTGATATCCTCATAGGGTAATTGGTATATATCTCCTCCTGCTAACATGTCTAGGGTATCCAGAAGGTCTTCCCTTGCTCCTCTAACCAAGACCAGCTTCAGTGACTCAGGGTCAAATGTGCACCTGGCCCTTTTGTAACTAAGCTGGAATCTTTCCTGATAATCCTCTATGGATTCCTCATTACCTAAGGTCATCCTAAATGTTTCTTCCTTAGTATCCTTAGACATACAGTAGTCTCGATACTTGTTGTTGAAGACTTGTTGCATCTGAGCCCAAGTTGTGATGTTATCCCCAGGTAAACCCATGAACCAGTACAAAGTTGCATCCTTGAGAGTAGATGGAAATAGTTTCAACTTGTGCTCATCATTTGTGGAGTCATAGGTTCGGGATATAACAACAAACTCAAATAGAAAAGTGTTGGGATCTTCTGTGGTCAGGCCATGGAAATGAAGAAGGGTAGAGGGGCTTATATTTTTTATCTTAGTGTCCCCATTGGTTTTCCTGATGGGGAAGGCACCTTCAACTATCTATCTATTCCCTCTGTCATTTCTGTTTTCAACCATTGGCTCAATAGGAATGGTTTCTTCTTCTTCTTCCCCTGTAGATTCTTCAAATATGTTTTTTTACTCACCTAAGGGTTCCTCCAATTCATAGCCACCAAAGAAGAGGGAAGGTTGTGATGAGCCTTGCTATTGCAACAAAAGTGTTGCAACTCCCAAGGCTACCAGCTTTAATGATCAACCCGGGGTTTGTATAAACTTAAGAGGTGTCAGCACTATATGTGTGACATACACTGTGTCCTTCCTTCATTGTTATGATGTAATGGAGTGCATGTACTGAAGTCAAATCCTAAATGAATTGCAGAAAATGAAATGTTTGAAATGGAACCTTAACGTATTGTGAGAAAGAAAGTACAAGGAAAGAGACGGAAATTCAATGCTAAATCACACCATGTCATAATTAACCACCAAGAAAATATGCTTTGAAATAATGCTAAATTATCATGAACCAAATGCCACTATCTAAGAATGGAAGTAAGAAGCATCGAACATCACTAATGTGCAAGTAAAAGGACTGAAATAAATTTGTTTTTGTCTTCTTTTTTTTTCATGCAAAATCAAGTATGCAACTAATGTCTTTTGGTGATGTGGAAGGTGAATTAAGGATGTTGGAGGTTTCATGGAAGGGTTAGGAGATGGTTGGATGATGCGGGAGACCCTTGGGAGGATTTTAGTGACTTCCTAGAGGTTTCTCATCAATTCAGCCTCAAAACAAACTGTTTCAGGAAAACCTACAAGATGTACCAGAAACCTACAAGATACAACCGAGCAAAATGTGAAGTGTTGGAGGTGATGGGAGGCCTAGGAAAGGTGTGCGATCGGTGGAATGGAGTGTGAAAATTCCTAGGATCACTCAGAACTCAAAACCAAAGTCAGGAGATGGATGGATTTGCTCAAACATCTTGGAGAAGTTTCCTTGTGAAATGATGAAATTGGTGAGGGTTTAATGACCAAGAAAATCAAATCCAAATTGGATGGGACAATTTTCTTTTTTTCACTATGATGTCTTAGGTCCCTATTCCAAGTGGAATCACTCAAAAATACCTATGTTAACCCATGCAAAAAAAACGAAAAACATTACTAGTCGAAAATCTAGAAATTTGAGAACTAGTGAGCTAGTAAATCTAATAAATGCCTAACCAAATCAAGTGCAAATGTAACGGGGTAACTTTTGTTATGAGCTAGAATTTTTTGTGACCTGATGTAAGTGGAATTAATTTGATTGAAGCTCATTAGCATGCTCTAAAAAATAGCATAAATTTATTGTTCTTCACTAAAAAGGAGGTCCAACAATCTAGTTTTGGGAATAAGAAGACTAATCCAAGCAACTCAATGATTATTATGAACTTCCAAAGCTTTCCCAATGATGAAATAATTCTTGTGACCTTGCAAAAGAACTTACATCAACCTTTTAACTCAATCCTACAAGAAGAAATCAATAACACTAAATGTAGAAATAGAAAGAAATAAAAACTAGAGATGCATGTGAATAAGCAACGAAAAGAAGGAAAGAAAATGATACAAAAGGGATTTGAGGTTCCTTGGATGGCCAAGCCCAAGGAAAATCAAAGACCTATGGAGGAGAACAAGATTTAGAAGCTAAACATGATGCCAATCTTCATTATTTTCATCAATAGAATTACATCTCTGCAAGAAAATACAATGGAGCTGCAAAAATACAAGCTCTCTCCACAATAACACTAATGAAAAACCCCCTAGAGGAAAATTCGACTTGGTACTTATACAAAATGATTAAGAATCATTCCCCATGAATGGAGGAAGCTTTTCCCACCAAAATCCCATGTTTAGTGGATCCGGTCCCCAATACTAGGAATTTGCATTAAATGGCACGGAACACATTCCTAGATTTTCTCAATCATTCCTTGTAGGAAAACTCAACTTGGTACTTCTAAAAAATGATTAAGAATCATTCCCCATGGACGTAGGAAGCTTTCCCCACCAAAATCCCTTGATTAGTGGATCTGCTCCCTTAATTAGTGGAACACATTCCTAGATTTTCTCAATCATTGGAGTTCCACAATTTGTGCCATAATTCCATAATATATTGTTGACTTATTATTTATTATTGTTCCTCTAGTAGTAGGGAACAAGTCCCTAAATTATCTCCTCCTCCAACTCTTCATAATCTACCCAATATTCTCATAATATTCCACAAAAATAAATAACATTAGGCACCAATATTCAATTATTCATAAACCTTCGTAATGAATACATTAAAGTTAAAAGGAGAGGTTTAATGTGATGAAGGATGGTCATAGGCCTTAATTTATGTTTTAAATTAGAGGCATGGGCCTTAATTTATGTCTAATTTAGAGGCCCATCATACCCCCTGCTAATAGTGTTTCTCATCCTCTGAGAAACTTAGTGACCTCATTGTGCTTCATCCATGGCCTTGGTGGCCTCTCTCTTGTGCATAAAGAATCTTGGCTGTAAGTTCTGTAAGGACAAGCCAAAAAACATATTTGTGCAAACAAAATCCTTGTTTCTTGAGACCATTATTTTGCCTTCTTCCCCTTATTCAAGACTATTCTTAATTACTTTTTTAGTTTGGCAAAGTCTTCCACACCCTTATCAACATTCTGCTACCTTGTTCCACCATTTATTTACCTTAGGATTGCCTCCTGTAGGATTTCTGGGTCACTGTAATTCCTACAGGATCATCCTGTAGAAAACACAGTCCCTTTGTAAACTAAAGTAAGGGAGTGGAAAAAATGATAGAAATGGTAGAGGAGTGAAATGTAATGAGTGGTAAAATAAAAATGTGAGTGACAGGGTTCTCTTTGTGATCCTCCTTCTCTCTTTGAATGTCCTTCTTGCTAACCTACAAATGGAAATTTCACGAGAATGGAGAGGATGCTCTCTCTTTTTTTTTCCCAAGAATGAAATGGGATGGATGAATGATAAATATATAGTGAATATGAGGTGGATGGAGGGCTTGGAGTGCTACGGTGACCTTTGCCTTTGCAAGAATTTCTTCTTTTAACTGCTCTCCTCATTCCTTGAAGTCATCACCCTTCATAATTTGACTTTTCAACATTGCATGAGTGTAGGAGTGAACTGCAATCAACTAGTTGAAGGTGGCTGAGACTACTGACCCATCCTTAGCTTATAAAACCTCATCTCTTATGCATTGACAACAAATTTCTAACTATAATATGCTCAAGAGAAGAGGTCAAGAATATTGCATACATTTACCTACCTGATGGTTGTTGAAGAGACATGCATGTTTCTGCTAAGTTGATGTGTATGTGCAAGTGTTGGATGATGATACTGATGATCCTGATACTGCTACTAAGCTTTGGAGGAGCTTCTTTGACCTTTGGATCTCCTTTAAACTTCTCATTGCCAATCCTGTAGGTGTTGTTCTGTATCCTATAGGTTTATAGGACAACGACTTGCTTTATCCATATCTCCCAAACGGTAGACTAGATTGAGCTGAAACTTTTTGAGCATGTTTCCATCATCATTATGCACCTCCCCATAGAAAAATTTTGGAAACTAAAAATGGTTGAAGGTGATGGAGGCCGATTTCTTGGAAACCGTGCACTGGAATTTGCTGAAATTTCTTGGGCATGTTACCATCATCCATATGCATCTCCCCATGAAACCACTTTTTAAATGGATGCATGGATATTGAGAAAATGCAAAAATTACTGAAAGTGATGGAGGCAAATTTCTTGGAAACCATGCACTAGAATTTACTGAAATTTCTTGAGCATGTTACCATCATACACATGCATCTCCCCTTAAAATAGCTTGGCAAATGGATGCATGGTTTTCAAGTTATGGTAAAAATAAATTTCTGCTCTATGTATTCTTGTATCTTGTAGTAAAACAGAGCATCCTGTAGTTTTTTAGGACAATAAGGAAAGGGTGGATGGTGAAAATAGATGATGGTGATGGGTTGACATGGCCTTGGCCTTGTTGGAGCATTTGAGCGAAGTAGGAGAAAGTCAAAATTTGGCTTCTTTTGACTAGGCTTGACCAATTTTACTTTTGGTACCAACTTTGTTCTTGTTTCTTGCAGATGTTGGAGAGTACGTGCACGCATAGAGCAAGGATTCTTTTATTTTTTCTCTTTTTTTTTCTTCTAGGCTTACTAGCCGCCTCAATGAGGTTTTCAACTAGTAGGTATGCCTAAGCGCCTCAAAGGAGGTTTTCACCCAGGATCTTCTTTTTTCTCTTTCTTTTTTTTCTTTTTTCCAACCCATTGACCACCTCAC
Organism: Pinus taeda; assembly: GCA_000404065.3. Lineage (NCBI taxonomy): Eukaryota > Viridiplantae > Streptophyta > Pinopsida > Pinales > Pinaceae > Pinus > Pinus taeda. The sequence continues at coordinate 41,913 of APFE030085744.1, forward strand.
GGAGGTTTTCAATCAATGAGCCAACCTAAGACACCTCCAAGGAGGTTTTCACCTTATATTTTTATTTTTTTCCTCTTATTTTTCATTTTCATTTTTTTCTTCTACCTTACCCTATTTGAAAAAAAAATCACTTTCAAGTATAAAAATACTTCCAATGGAGCCATGTGCACATCAAGATGATAGAAAAAATGATATGGAGGCTTGAAATGTATGCTTTGACATGTACCTGGATTTTAGAGACCAAATGGTTTGACTTTGATGATATCAAGCACAATCGAAGAAGAGAGTATTACTGTAACTTAATGACTATCTGTAACCATATTTCAATATAGTTGTGATGCCCCTAGTCCACTTACTAATTTGGATCATTCTTCATGTCTTCTCCTACCATGACCTTCAAATCTTCATCTTTTTGCTAATTGTTCTCTTGAATACATGGAGGATTTGATGGTAGCCATGAGGGAGTTTTCTCGATCTCTAATTTTGATGTCTACTCTTCATCAATCACATCCCATGCTTCCGTGGTCTTCTTATTTGAATATTCTTCTTTTCGATGTGGTCCTTCAATGATATCAAGATGATCCCTTTCTTACAATACTCTTCCTGACCCATGGTGAATACCATTGATCTCAAAAGGAGATATTTGGAAGTGTTGTACCTTAGCATTGTAAGTGGGTTGAGCTACTTCAATGTGTGGGCTTGGGAATGGTGGTACAAATAGTTAAGTGGGAGTGTATATTTGAGATGGGTGTGGATGGGATTGTGGTTGTGGTGGAGGTGAATGGTAAGGATAACATGGAGTTTGGTATGGAGGATATTGAGGAAAATATTGAGGATATTGTTGATGGCTCCCATAAGTTCCTTGCCAACCTTGTTGCCAAGATTGGTTTTGAGCTTGATATGGCCAATGTTGCCAAGGAAAGGGTGTGTTCCAATCACTTTGATGTGGATATGCATAACGTTGAAATTGTGAATTAGGCTTTTTCATCATATCAAGCTAAATAAGCTGCCATGGTTCTCTTGGAGCTACATAACATTGATGCATTGGCAATTGACTTGCTCATTGTCCTCTTGGTGAAATTTCTTCAACCTTGGTAATGATGGAAAATGTTTACCTGTGATTCTGCAACAAAAATATCAACATTTTATTTTCCTTTATCTTGCATTCTTAGCATTTCTACTTGTTTTGTTACATTTCTAAGAATTTAAGTTTTAAAATCATCAAGAAAATTTCCAAGTTTAGCTTGACTTACCAATCTTGATGTTCATTTACCTACTCTTTCTTTTCCTCTTGATATGTGTTTGCTTGTTTCACAAATTTCCTCAAATGATAATTGATATACATCACCTCTACTTATGAGCTTAAGGAGATCAATCCACTCATCCCTAATTGTTCTAAGTAAGAGGGTTTTCAATGTGTCAAATCCTAAATTATGTAGTTTTTCCCTCTTAACATTATACATGAATGTCTCTATTAGATCCTCTAGATTCTCATCTTATCTTTGATTCATTCTAAATATTTCTTTTTTAAGATCATGATCTTTATATTTTTCTATAAATATATTTTGCATATCATTCCATGATCTTAATGAATTAGTCCCTAAACTCATGAACCGTCTAAGAGCTCTATCCTTCAATGTTGCCAGAAACAATCTTAGTTTTTGATTTTTTAATAAGTAACCATGAGATCTACAAACAATCTCAAATTCAAAGAGAAAGTTTTCTGGATGCTTTTACCTTAGAACATGAAATTTTGAAAGAAAATATGGAGGGATGTTCTTCATGTGCACACTACCATCAGTATCTTGAATTGGAAATCTGATAGGATCTTCCTCATTGTCATCATCTCCATCCATTTATTCTTCATTATTTGTCATCTTCTTCTTCTACTTGTAAAAGTGAATGGTGATGTGGCTCTTACTACATTGTATGATCAAATCGCGGGGTAAGTTGTGTTGGAGATTTTTTGTTTTTGTTTTATGATTGAATGAAAACTATAATGCAATGCAATTTTCTACTTTTGAAATTAAATATTCCTAATGCAAATATTTTGTTTTTTTCAAAAAGTAAAAATAAATGAATCAAATAGGGAAGAAAAAAATGCATAATTTTGACACCTCCCTAGCGACGATGCCAAAAAGTGATGAGCCTCGATATTGCAACAAGAATGTTGCAACTCCCAAGGCTATCGACTTTAATTATCAACCCGGGGTTAGTAGAAACTTAAGAGGTGTCGGCACTATATGTGCGGCATACAACGTGTCCTTCCTTTGCTGTCATGATGTAATGGAGTGCATGTAATGAAGTCAAATTATAAATGAATTGCAGAAAATGAAATGTTTGAAATGGAATCTTAACCTATTGCAAGAAGGAAAATGCAAGGAAAAGAAATGGAAATTCAATGCTAAATCACACCATGTCCTAATTAACTGTTAAGAAAATATTCTTTGCAATAATGCTAAATTATCATGAACCAAATGCTACTATCTAAGAATAGAAGTAAGAAGCATCAAACATCACTAATGTGCAAATAAAGGGACTGAAATAAATCTGTTTTTGTCATTTGTTTTTTTCATGCAAAATCAAGTATGCAAACTAATGTATTTTGGTGATGTGAAAGGTGAATTAAGGATGTTGGAGGTTGGATGGTGTGGGATACCCTTGGGAGGCATTAGGTGACTTCCTATAGGTTTTCCATCAATTTGGCCTCAAAACAGGCCGTTTCAGGAAAGTCTATAGAATGTACTAGAAACCTACAGGATGATCTTGTAGGAATTACAAGAAACCTATAGGATACAACCGAGAGACAAATGTGAGGTGTTGGAGGTTATGGGAGGCCTAGGAAAGGTGTGTAATGGGTGGAATGGAGTGGGAAAATTCCTAGGATCACTCAGAACTCAAAACCAAAGTTAGGAGATGGATGGATTCACTCAAAAAACTTGGAGAAGTTTCCTTGTGAAATATTGAAATTGGTGAAGGTTTAACGACCAAGAAAATCAAATCCAAATTGGATTAGAAATTTTTTTATTATCAAATATGATGTCTTAGGTCTGTATTCCAAGTGGAACCACTCAAAAAGAGCTATTTTAACCCATGCAAAAAAAATAAAAATAAAAAAAATTACTAGTCAAAAATCTAGAAATTTGAGAACTACTGAGCTAGTAAATCCAAGAAATGGCTAACAAAATCAAGTGAAAATGCAATGGGGTAATTTTTTTTATCAAATATAATGTTTTTTATCTGATTTAAGTGGAATTAATTCGATTGAAGCTCATTAGAATGCTCTAAAAAATAGCAAAAAATTATTGTTCTTAGCTAAAATGGAGGTCCAACAATCTGGATTTGGGAATAAGAACACTAATCCAAGCAACTCAATGATTATTATGAACTTCCAAAGATTTTCCAAGGATGAAATAATGCTTGTGATCTTGCAAAAGAACTTACATCAACCATTTAATTCAATCCTACAACAAGAAATCATTAACACTAAATGCAAAAATAGAAAGAAATAAAAACTAGAGAAGCATGTGAACAAGAAATGAGAAGAAGGAAAGAAAATGATACAAAAGGGCTCTGAGGTTCTTGGGATGGCCAAGCCCAAGGAAACTTAGAGGCTTGTGTAGGAGAACAAAATTTAGAAGCTAAACATGCCACCAATCTTCATTATTTTCCTCAATAGAATTACATCCTTGCAAGAAAATATAATGGAGCTGCAAAAATACAAGCTCTCTCCACAATAACACTAATGAAAAACCCCCCTAGAGGAAAACTCAACTTGGTACTTATACAAAATTATTAAGAATTATTCTCGATCAATGGAGGAAGCTTTCCCCACCAAAATCCCTTTATTAGTGGATATAGTCCCCAATACTAGGAATTTGCATTAAATGGCAGTGAACACATTCCTAGATTTTCTCAATCATTCCCTATAGGTAAATTCGACTTGGTAATTATAAAAAATGATTAAGAATCATTCCCCATGGATGGAGGAATCTTTCCCCACCGAATCCCTTGATTAGTGGATCTGCTCCCTTGATTGGTGGATTTTCTCCCATGATTAGTGGAACACATTCCTAGATTTTCTCAATCATTGGAGTTCCACAATTTGTGCCTAATTCCATAATATATTGTTGAATTATTATTTATTATTGATCCTCCAATAGTAGGGAACAAGTCCCTAAATTATCTCCTCCTCCAGCTCCTCATAATTTGCCCAATATTCTTATAATATTCCACAAAAATAAATAATATTAGGCACAAATATTCGATTATTCATAAACATTCCTAATGAATATATTAAAGTTAAAAACAAATTATTAAATACAAAAAAAGAGGTTTAATGTGATGAAGTATGGTCATAGGCCTTAATTTATATTTTAAATTAGAGACATGGGCCGTAATTTATGTCTAATTTAGAGGCCCATCAGGTTGGTTGTTTGATGCAGTGGGTGTATTTGGAAAAAGTTTCCCTAAGTTATCCCTATTCCTATGAGACATGAAAGGAAATGTTTCTGGCTTGGTTTTGTTATATTTCCAACTTCGAAAGTGCTTTGCAGAATTGAAATTGCAGATTGAATGAAAACTACTGACTCAATGAAAAACTAATTACTGAATTGAAATATAACTTGGAAAATTGAAATTGCAGACTGAATAAGAACTACTGACTGAACGAAAAGATTAACTGCTTTCTTGAAATCTAAATTGCATAATGGAAAGCAAAGCAAAGAATGCAGAATGAAAAGGAAACAAACTAAATTACTTTTACAGAAATGAAACTAATGGCAAAATATTAGAAACAAGAAATAGAAGAAAGAAAGCAATAATCACATATTACTCAGACACCTCCCCGGCAATGGCACCAAAAAGTGATCAGCACCAATATTGCAGCAAGAATGTTGCAACCCTTGGGCTAACAACTTCAATTTATCAACCCAGGGTTCGTACAAACTTGGAGGTGACAGTGCTGAATACACAAGTAAAAGTGATGGTTCTGCCTTTTATCATTGTTTAGCTGGCGAGAGACCACTATGGCTTTCAAGCCATACTTCTATGGATTCAGAAGAAGCTTGGTTCCTTGATGAAAGAAATACAAATCTACTCTAAGAGGGAGTTGATCTACTTCAATAATGAAAAAGGCTGAAATTCAATGCTAAGGCACACCATTTCCTAATTAAATACTAAGAGCTATGCTTTGCAATGATGATAAATTAACATGAATAAAATGATACTATCCTAAGCATGGAAGTTAAAAACATCAAACACAACTGTTATGAATGGAAAGGACTGTAATAAAGCTATTTTGTCTTTTTATGCTTTTCATGAAAAATCAAGTCTACGAACTAATCTCCTTTGGCGATGTGGTAGGTGGTTTAGGGATGTTGGTGGATGTTCAGAAGGTTTGAGGGACCCTTGCATGACCTTGGGAGGCTTCCTAGAGGTGTTCCCTCAATTTGGCCTCAAAACAAGCCACTATAGGAAAACCTACAGGATGTACTAGAAACCTACAAGATTCGTTGTATTTCTATAGGATACAGTATTGAGCAAAACGATGGGTGTTGGAGGTGACGGAAGGCTTAGGGAAGGTGGTTGATGGTGGAATCGAGTGAGGAAAGGCCTAGGATCACTCAGAACCCAAAACCATGTTTAGGATATGGTTGGATTCGCTCAAAATGCTTGAGGAAATTTCTATGTAAAATGATGAAATTGGTGAAGGTTTTGATGAAAACAAGGAATGCCTATGGGTGGATGAAATTGGAAGATGGTTTCTGGCTATGAGATTTCTTTCTACTTCTGAAGCAACTGCTCTACATCAAACATGTGTAATTTCCAAAAAAGTCATGTAAACAAGAAGAATTCTCATGAGCTAGAGAAGTAGAATTTAATGAACTAACTGTCTACCTTATGCATGAGGAAATTGCTGAATAAAATGGAATCATGGATGAGATCTACTACAAGAATGAAGATAGAAGAGATGGCAATGAAATCCTACTTTGCAAAACTGATCAAATTCTAGTTTAAGTACAACAAACTCTAAATATCATGAAAGAAATGGAAATTTTTCTTTTGGGCTACATAAGGGTCTTTTCTTCAAATCATGTTCCTAGAAGGAAGAAGTGAGGCCAAGACACCTATTGAAAACTTTTTGGTGCCTCTTTTATCCCTTCTAAGCTACTACTGAGGTAAGGCACAAATGGAAGAAAACTAATAAACAATTAATCAAATCTACACTACTTGTAATGAAATACTTCTAAAAACAGTTTAACCATGAATCTATGAAACTAAGCTAAGCATAAAGATACAAGAAGAGGAGCCTTTGATGCTAGGGTTGGGCCCTAACCTAAGAGCTTCAGCCCTTCGAATTAACTCAGTACTAGATCAAGAAAAAGCTCATTATTATTACCAAAACATAAAATTACATCAAAGTCTTCCACAGGTCTAAAGCTCGAAAATAGCTAGAGGTTTACCAATAAAAATTTGAATCCTAATGAGGCTCTAGGACTCTCTAATTATACAACTAAAGTCTCCAATGACTTCCTTAAATTTAGGGAGGCTCGACTCCCAAACTCGAGATGAACTAACTCTTTGTCTATCACTTGCTCGACTGCCTTATAATCTTCATGACTTGGCTGCTTGCACTCCGAGCTGGTGGGATTAATGGAGGAATATTCAAATGGGGGAGGAGTAAATGAGGAGGATTTACCTCCTACAATCTCTCTCCCTGGTCCCATTTAAGTTTCAAACCTTATTCTTGTCAAAATTCCTTGAGTTTCTCTTCCAAACTTGCATTCAATGCATATTAGTCCACTAGGCATAATATGTCACTTTAACTCATCTCATTAAAAAGAATATAGTCAGAACATGTTATAAGTTGTGAGAAGAGTTGGTTTTACTAAGCTAGGAGGTGAATTAAGGCCCATATAATTACCCAATAATGAGGTTCATCATTCGACTTCAACACGTCTATTCACATGTTAGAATTCATACATTGATTGGGTCGAGATAGAGCACAAAACCCTTGATTTTGTCTTATATAATCTAGGTTGCGTGGAGTTGTGAGTGATTTATGATTGTATACTTATTTCCTCTAGATGGATGGCTGCAACCATAATGCGAGTCTGTATTTATGATCCTTTCTATTCAGATGGTTGCGATCATAGCGAGGATCTTTGTGCATGATCCCTTTTAATGGATGGTTGTGTCGATACTAAGGATTCATGTATTATTAGATGCCTATTCCTGTATTGCTAGGCATGATCATAAGAGATTTCAGATAAGTATATGTATATTCTTGGTTTGCAAGTCTCCTAACGGTGTTGTTCTGACTTATAAAGCATCTCGGCCATCACTCCCTATTTTTCCTTCGTGCTTTAGGGGGCATCTATTACATAGTATTTTGTCATATCTCCTATTCACTTCCCATGCCATATCCTGGAATGAAAAAACATTGACTACTATGCAGCATATCCATCATGATATATAGACCAAAACTTCCCTAAAGAATAAAAGGAAAGTTGCCCTGAAATCATTTTGGAGAAAGTTGCCTAAAACCCTAATTTTTGGCATCAACACATCTTTCTCCACTGCTTGCCCATGTTGATGGCAGGTTGCTCAATTAGACACTCGTGCTACTAGAGCATGTTTTCATAGGAAAACTCGTGCTAAACTCCTTCTAGCATACTTTCCCAAACTGGAGGAGAAGCTTTGCTCACTAGAACCTTCGGGAACAAAGAGTTGGATATTGGTTGTTGTTGATATGGTCGAGCCCTCCCATTTGGGCCTCTTGATATTATCATCATGGAATTTCCCCTTGATATGTGGACCTTCCTCCCTCTTTTGTGGATCCCTAACTCTCTTTCCATTCCTATAAATTCACTCCCTTCCAACCCCAAATGGTTGGTCATTGATTGTTGCATCCCTATGCTAATATTATGCTTACATAATACCCATTATAGCTTGGAGAAGGATTGGTTGAAGAGTCTTTACTTGGACTTGGACATCCACCCAAAGGAAGGCCTCAACATCAAGGCATAGGTTGAATGCTTCCCTTTTTGGTTTCTTAATGTATACATCTAATGTTCACTTTCCATAATTATGTAAATATTTATGTGATTATCTTAAGATTCCTTGATCTATTAAATAGTTTACACTTGATGTATGTTATATATGATCTCATGCCTTGTATAGTACTTTGATCTTCCTTGCAGGTTTTCGGACATGAAGAACGATTTAGGAGCAAGGCTTGGAGCGAAATATCTAAATCCATCTCCGAGGAATGATTGATTAGCATCAAAACGAGGTAGGTTCCTCTTTCTTATTGCATTTTTCAAGCATAAGCTAGGAAAGTGACTATTAGATTGTTTGGTTTGTTGCTAGACTCACTCATTGGGCTAGAGGGATCCCTTTTGTCCGTAGAGGGGATTTTCCTTCACAACAAGACAAAACCATGAAGGGATATAGGGTATCTAGATCAAATTAATTATGTAACTTGCACAACTATTAAAACATTCATTCTCAACCATTATTTTTATACATTCAACGTGAATTAAACACATGCATAAAATTTTAAAAGGGTTCCATAAATTACACAGACAAATACCATAATTCCCATCTTCCTTATATCATTAATCAACAAAGGAAAATTTCATTAGATCATCAAAATTACATTTTGTGGTAGTTACACACTTGCATATAGAATCAAAATCCATGGATAACACATAAGTAAAACATTACAAGCCTAGATCACAGAAACTAAATAAATTTAGGCACTAGGCACCATCTATTCTCCTAGCACGGTTTGAACTTTGTGGAACTATCTAAATTTGTTTCTCGCCATCTTCTATCTTCTTTTATAGCCACACTCACTTGATCTGATACCTCGCTCACTTGATCCATGATTTTCCAATACCTAGGACCATTACCTTGGTTTTTGGTTGACTGTATCAAAATCATATCCTAGTTATTCAACACACTCCCTTATTTTCCATTCTGCGAGTTCCAAACCATATTACTGCCATTTTGGTTTTTTGATACTATGTTTCCAATAGTTTCATCCAAAATGTGCTTTGTACCTACTATTCCTTCAAAAATAAATGACCCAACATGCCCATGCCACATCATATTCACTTGCCCTCAAGTCAATGTACTATTTTTGTTGCTTCTGAATCCATTGGAAGCTAGCTTCCACTAGATTTAGTTGTGGTACCTTCAAATGAAGGACCTAACTCTGAAACACTCTGAAGCATAGACTCCTTGAAACCTATGAATGCTAACATAAAGGAGTGCCATGATTTCATAAGTGTGGAAACCTTTTCTAATAACTTGATAGGTGTATGCTCACTAAGGTCATTGGGTTGTGACTCAACCAATTCTTGTTGGCATTATGATGCATGTGTTGTACTTGATGGCAACCCACTTGTAGCAGAACAACTCACTAATAGATAACTAGATGAATCTACAGAAGAGATATCAAATGTGACAGAATGCATGGGATGTAGGGAAACTCAAAGGAATTAGTTCAGATGTAATGAACAATGACAACTTATTAAGATGACAGTTCTTAGTATGGCAAGATAACTTTGCCATCAAGTCCAAAGGGGGGGATTGTTGGCATTATGATACAGGTGTTGTCCTTGATGGCAACTTACTAATATGACAAATCATAGTTTCAGCTCACAGAATGAAGAAAAAGAGATATACGCAGGTTACCCTTGATAAAGCCGCGTATACATGTGGGTTAGCCGACCAAAAGGTGCGTATGCATATACACACACTCTCATGCAAGGAAATGCACATAAATTTGGTTTTGGTCCGTGGTATTTGGACCATGGTATTGGTCCAATGTATCTTCTTTGACATGTTGATCCTAGGTATTTGGTCCAAGGTATTGGTTCTAAGTGGTTTTGGACCATGGTATTGAGTAAAGGCCTAAGATTATAAACGGAGGAGAAGATCATTAGGAAAGGGCACCAAGTAAGTCTTGAATATTTGATGAAGTATGAGATCCAGTATGCAGGTTATGGGTTCATGATGCCTTGCTTGATCTGAGCTAATGAGGAATCTCAGCGGTTGATGGATAACAAGATCCAAGGATAGATCGGGATCTAATGGCTTGGAATGAATCATCTCTATACGGTTTGATCATGTTTATTCTAGATCTTTATACTAACGCATGTAATGTTTTGTAAATATTATGATCTGGGTATAACTCAAGTTTGGAATAGCTGCAAACCATGAATGAATGTTTGCAAATGTATATGTTGGTTGACTATGATAAAAGCACGTACATACGCAGGTTAGATACATCTAAGTAGTGTATACCATATGAGTTATGATGTTTGAAGTTACAGGAGGTTCTGGTTGTTGATGAGTTCTGATGATTGTTTACTGGTGTCAGTATTTTGCATATCCAGTTTGGTAGATTGTGTTTAGCTTCAGTTTTGATGGATGAGATCTAATAATGGATCAAGAGCATAATGACTTATCTTTATGTTATCTGATGGACTAGATCTGGTTGCTAACACACATATTATCCTTGTATATGTAATGATCTGGGTATGTCTGAAGTCAGGAAGTGCAGTGAAGTTATAAGTAAGTAATTAATGACATATACGCTGGTTCGCTTTGGTGAAGCTGCGTATACATGCTAGTTCAGCTCCTCCAAGCAGTATATGGACTCTGATGCATGATTTTTTATGATACAGTTAGATTTGAACATTGTTGCAGAGTTCTGTGTTGTGCTCTGTGTTCTGGTGACTGTAGTTTGTTGACTGGGTTTCAGTGATTCAGTATTGGGTGATTCAGAGATTGATGATGCTAGTGTTGATTGATTGTGTGCTTCAATGATATTGATGGGTCCAATATGAAAATTGGATGAAACGTGGCCTTCAAATTATGGTGTTGTGCTTCAGGAGTATCCAGTCTGAAAATTTATGAAACATGGTACTTGGAGGAAGAAATAGAAGGTTGTAGCCTTCTATAGGTCAGCATCTATGTACTAGTAGATCAGCTAATATAAGAGCTAAGGTGGTTGTAGCTCCCTTCCAGGAGAAGCTGGAAAACGAGAGGAGGTTGTAACCTTCTACAGGTAGAAGCCTGCATACTGGTATAAGGTTGCACCAGTACAAAAATATTGTAAAAAGAAGTTTCTTATTAAAAGGAAGATAGAGACGAATGGAAGCAGGTGGTTTTCACCCACATTGGGTTTCCACCTTACATCATGGTGTTCTTGTGTGCTTCTTGTGTGTGATGATCTATTATGTTTTACTACACCTGTTTACTGTTCATATGGTTAATAAAGTTCTGATGCACTAACTAAAGATCAACATTTAATGGATTAACTGAATCATAAGTTTACTGGATATACGCTAGTTGCATTAGACACAATTGTGTGTACACACAGGTTCTGAAGTAGCGTATATGAATCTGAGCATGGAAAGGAAAAAGTGTTTGACTTTATAATACTGATTCACCCCCCCCCCCTCTCAGTATTATTTCCAACAATTGGTATCAGAGTAGGTACTTTGGTAGAAGCTTGATCGCTTGAAGGAGATCCGTAGAACAATGGGAAAGAAGCTTAAGTAGAAAGCGCCTCAAGAGAAGAAGACATCTCAAAGGAACTATGGCAGTGGGAGAATCGATTGGGGAATATGTGGAAGAAACACTTCAAATTCAAAATCACTTCAGAATGACGATGAACAAGCAAAAGAACTATCAGGTATGAATTTGTTATCCTCTAGTGATACATTTCTCCATCCATTTGAAGATAATTAAAGTGATAGCGAAACAACTAAATTTTCTCTTATGGGTAAGAAAGAAAGATATCAAATAGAGGTAGAATTTAAAAGGCTTACAAACAAAATTAGAGATCAACAAGATCTATTGCACAAAAGGGAATGTGTCTCCAAAGAAGAAGTTACCAATCCAAAATCTCAACGAGAGGAAGGAAATAGGGTAAGGAAGTTATTCAAGGAAAAGGAAGATCAATGTCAAAAGTTGCAAGATGAAGTAAAATCATTAAGAAATGAAGTAAATGAAAGGAGCATAACAATCAAGAAACTTAGAGAAAGATCCAGTTACTATGAAAGGCTTGAAGCTACGATCATCTTGCTCAAAGAAGATCTTGAAGAATCAAATAAGCAAAATAAAGAACTACTCCAACCTCTTGAAAAAAAAAAAAGTTCTTGAATTAAGAAATCAGTTGGAAGAAGGAAGAAAACATGAAGAAAACATGAAGAAGCAGTATCGTGAAAAGGAGGAGTAACATCAGGTTGAGGTAAATATTCTAAAAGATAACTTAGAAGAAAAGGATAAGCTCTTACGATTTCAAGATAGTACTAAGATCTTGGATGATATTCTTAGTAGTCAAAGGTCCCCTGCTATCAAAACTAGTCTTGGTTTTCATGAATCTCTTGAAGGTGAATCTAGTTCACAAAATAAGACAAGGAACTCTAATGTACAATCTGAAATATTCAACAAGGAGATGAGAGGTCAATCCTGTCAACAACCAAGGAAAGAAATTCTTCAAAGAAAATATTTTACTCCTCTGATGAATAATGTTGAATGTTATGTATGTCATAATCTTGGACATGTTGCAGCCAGATGCAGAGTAGAATGGTTCAAGACCATCACACAGAAAGATCATCACGTTCCAGGTACTTTAAGGGATAATATTTTTCTTGCAATATGTTTGGTCACAAAGCTGTTGAATGCTACAGAAAGAATATGAAAAATGTAATATGTTATGCATGTAACAAGTTGGGACATATAGGAAAGGAATGAAAGAACAAAGTATGGGCACCATACCAAAAGGAGAAAACATCATCACACTTGAAGATATGGAAGAAGAAGGAACCACAGTTTGAAAGATGTGGCACAGCACAATGTACAAACATAATAAAATTAGAGGAAGATGAAAGTGTAAACCTTCAGTGTTCTCAATATAATACGCAAGTTTCATAAAGAGAAGTCGTTTATATACACAAGTTAGACTATGCACAGTCGTGTATATGTCAGTTTGAGAAAAGCAGTGAGATAGGCTCAGGAAAAGGGTCTGATATGATTCAATTCATTATTTGCTCTGTTTGATAATGGTTACAATCTGCTGATGATGCCTTGATACTTCTTGTTGATATATGCATATTCAAATATAACAGTAAACAAGATGGCACAGGTTCAGGGGGAGCATATGCTTTTAATAATGCATTGTTTCCATTATGGTTAGTAGTCCTTGGTGATGACGCTTATATGGATAAATTATACATCTTGCTATGATATGGTTATGAGTTTTCCATGACAAAATCTCATATGATTCTTGGGGTTACATAGTTGGTGTTCAGATCAGATTTGTGGTTGATTCTTTGATAATGCATATATGGTGCTTACATGGTGATCTTCATAAGGATAAGGAGAAGTACAAAGCTTGAATACACAATTTCAATACTTGATGATGAGTCAATCATATGCTGCTATCGATATATAATACAGTTATGATGCAGGATTCCTGTAGTTCTTGGCACTCACATGGTTGAGGATTGTTGCTGTTGATGATATCAAGAAGTCTTGACAAAAGATCTTGAGCTCAAGATACATAGTGCTATATACAGTATGCTGGATACATGGATGATTACTGAAAGTTGCATTATTGGAGACATGATGATAGGTTGATACTTACATATGTTGATTGATGCAGATGTTCCCAAGTGATGATACTTGGATCATGCAGATCTTGATGTTGATGAGATGGCTATGGTGTTTTTCACATATGATATAATGTGAATGATTCTGTATGTCATATGCATAATTTTTTTCAAAAGGATGAGTTGATATCTATATGCAGACATACCTTGTTATAGGTTGATGACTTATACACTAATGGACATATACAGGTTGCTGGTCTAGATACTGTTGACAGATGCTTATGGAGTAGATCATACATTGTGTATGATAGTGGCTGATGACTATCATGGTCTTATTTAGATGTTTGGTCTCTGTTATAAATGTCATTTAAAGGTCATATCAAGACTCATGATGTAATAGTTTGTCTCTATCTATTGTAGTCATTTGATGAATCCCTTTTGGTCATATGATGTAATTTGTACCCCCACTATTCATGAGAAGGATGATGTAATATTTCAGTCATGTATAAACAATTGGTATCTGTTGTATCCCCACTTGGTTGGGAGATGGATGTATGTATGGGCCTTTGGTGATAGCAAGTTCATTTATGATAGAGTCATGTTCTTCTTGTAGAACATCTTTTTGCAGACCTTGCTTATAGTCAGGGGGAGCATGAACATCACACTTCAGCAGAGCAGATATTTCAACATGTACTCAGAGGGAGCATGGACAAATTGGTACACCTTGGCATATACAAAGGGGGGGCTCAATAAGAGATTTCAGTAGGTACTCAAGGGGAGTATGGATAGTGGAATGTATATCAAGGAAGAGAATATATTGGTCCACCCTTTGCCCTTGATGTCAAAGGGGGAGAGTGACTTGGTATGGTTGCTGCCATCAAGTCCAAAGGGGGAGATTTTTCGCATTATGATGCATGTGTTGTACTTGATGGCAACCCAATTGTAGTAGAACAAATCACTAATATATAACTAGATGAATCTACAGAAGAGATATCAGATGTGACATAATACATGGGATGCATGGAAACTCAAAGGAATCAGTTCAAATGTAATGAATAATGACAACGCATTAAGATGACAGTTCTCAGTATGGCAAGATAACTTTGCCATCAAGTCCAAAGAGGGAGATTGTTGGCATTATGATACAGGTGTTGTCCATGATGGCAACTTACTAAGATGACAGATCACAGTTCAGGCTCACAGAATGAAGAAAAAGAGATATACGTAGGTTACCCTTGATAAAGCCGCGTATACACGCGGGTTAGCCAACCAAAAGGTGCGTATACATATACACGCACTCTCATGTAAGGAAAGGAGTGCACATTTGGTTTTGGTCCATGGTATTTGGACCATGGTATTGTGATCCATGGTATTGGTCCAAGATATCTTGTTCGACATGTTGATCCCAGGTACTTGGTCCAAGGTATTGGTTCTAAGTGGTTTTGGACCATGGTATTGAGTAAAGGCCTAAGAATATAAAAGGAGGAGAAGATCATTAGGTAAGGGCACCAAGTAAGTCTCAAATAGCTTATGAAGTATGAGATCCAGTATGCAGGTTATGGGTTCATGGTGCCTTGCTTGATCTGAGCTAAGGAGGAATCTCAACGGTTGATGAAGAACAAGATCTAAGGATAGATTGGGATCTAATGGCTTGGAATGAATCATCTCTATAAGGTTTGATCATGTTTATTCTAGATCTTTATACTGACGCGTGTAATGTTCTGTAAATATTATGATCTGGGTATAACTCAAGTTTGGAATAGCTGCAAACCATGAATGAATGTTTACAAACGTATACACTGGTTGACTATGATAAAAGTGCATACATACGCAGGTTAGATACATCTAAGTAGTGTATACCATATAAGCTACGATGTTTGAAGTTATAGGAGGTTCTGGTTGTTTATGAGTTTTGATGACTGTTTACTGGTGTCAGTATTCTGCATATTCAGTTTGGTAGATTGTGTTTAGCTTCAGTGTTGATGGATGAGATCTAATAATGGATCACGATCATAATGACTTATCTTTATGTGATCTGATGGACTAGATATAGTTGCTAACACACATATTATCCTTGTATATGTAATGATCTAGGTATGTCTAAAGTCAGGAAGTGCAACAAAGTTATAAGTAAGTAATTAATGACATATACACTGGTTTGCTTTGGTGAAGTTGCATATACACACTGGGTCGACTCCTCCAAGTAGTGTATGCACTCTGATGCATGATTTTTGATGATACAGTTAGATCTGAACATTGTTGCAGAGTTCTGTGTTCTGCTCTATGTTTTGGTGACTGTAGTTCATTGACTAGGTTTCAGTGATTCAGAATTGGGTGATTCAGAGATTGATGATGCTAGTGTTGATTGATTGTATGCTTCAATGATATTGATGGGTCCAGTATGAAAATTGGATGAAACGTGGCCTTCAGATTATGTTGTTGTGCTTCAGGAGTATCCAGTCTGAAAAATTATGAAACGTGGTACCTGGAGGAAGAAAGAGAAGGTTGTAGCCTTCTGTAGGTCGGCACCTACGTACTAGTACATTAGCTAGTACAAGAGCTAAGGAGGTTGTAGCTCCCTTCCAATAGTAGCTAGAAAACGAGTGAAGGTTGGAGCATTCAGTAGGTTGATGCCTACATTCCAGTAAAGGGATCGGTTAGTACAAGAGCTAAGGGGGTTGTAGCTCCCTTCCAAGAGAAGCTGGAAAATTTCGAGGAGGTTGTAAACTTATGCAGGTAGAAGCCCGCGTACTGGTATAAGGCTGCACCAGTACTGAAATATTGTAAAAGGAAGTTTCTTATTAAAAGGAAGATAGAGACGAATTGCAACAAGTGGTTTTCACCCACATTGGGTTTCCACCTTACATCATGGTGTTCTTGTGTGCTTCTTGTGTGTGATGATCTATTCTATTTTACTGTATCTGTCTACTATTGATATGGTTAATAAAGTTATGATGCACTAACTAAAGATCAACATTTAATGGATTAACTGAATCATAAGTTTACTTGATATATGCTAGCTGCATTACACACAGTTGTGTATACACGCAGGTTCCCTTAACTGAAGTAGTGTATATGAATCTGAGTATCGAAAGGAAAAAGTGTTTGATTTGATAATACTGATTCACCCCCCCCCCATGTATTATTTCCAACAACTCCTACATTTGGTGATCAACAAATGTGGACAGTGTATACAAGATCATCAAATTCTTTTTAGCTTTCAATTGAAGGCTGCAAAGAGCTCACTTCATGACTTGGGATGCATCTTCTAGTTGGTTAGTTTTGGCACCAAGTACATATGCTTGGTCGAGAAGCTACTTCTTTGCTTCTAGATTGAAAGTCACTAGTACTTGTTGATATAAATTCTGAAAATTATTGTGCAAGGGATCAGTGGTGAAATTATTCTTTGCGACAACATGACTAACATCTAAGATCTGGGAGAATATGTGATGATATTCTTACATGACGTGGGGTAGAGTAGCATGAAGAGAAGTGGTAGTCTACAATTTCTTAGTAAGATGAGTGCAATAGATGGCATAAGGATCAGATGAAGACTGCAACATATTAGTGACAGTGTCCTAGGGCTCTACATGTTAGGACACACATTGCTGACATTCTGTTTCAATCATAGTACAACATTCGGTAGGGAAGCAAGCGAAAATATTCAGGTTTTTCGACGGCATATAGAGCAAGACTAAGCCATAGATATTGCAATTGAGAATGAACCATACTAACCTAGCTCTTTAATCCTTCCTTCTCACAATGTAACTACATTTGTACTACCGAGGCATCATTTAACTCGTGTTGTTGTTCTTCACAGGTGACCTAAAGATTAGTGCACCTAGTCTCTGTTTGAACCAAACAATTCTCCAACTAAGAAATAGAGGCATGAATAAACTGAACTAGCTGATGGGAAGAAAAAGTAAAGAGAGTTTCGAACACAATTATATCAGCCGACGAGAGTTTGGAATGTAGTGGCTGGCCACTAGAAACCGAACACTTCGATTGATCTTGCAGTGAAGTTTCCCTATGAATAATGGCCCTTTGGTTATATGAAATTTGATGCAAAATAGGGGCCAGAATAAAGGTAATGAGGTCATGCTATTGTGTAGCAATGAAAATCACTTGGCAACACTGTTTAGGGTCTTTCATGAAGTCATAAACTTTTTCGGCGGAAATGAGTGGAAGTGTGGATGTCGATGGATGAGATGGATTGGCAATAGAACACAAAATAATTAATAGTGGGGAAGTAAAAATAGTAGGAACATGAGCGAAAATAATGATAGCAAAGTTGATTTCCATTTCTGTGGGATCAATAAGGCACGGCAAGTGGACCAGAGCACTCATATAAAGCAGTTGC
This sequence comes from Pinus taeda, assembly GCA_000404065.3. NCBI lineage: Eukaryota > Viridiplantae > Streptophyta > Pinopsida > Pinales > Pinaceae > Pinus > Pinus taeda. The sequence goes on from APFE030085744.1 coordinate 59,907, forward strand.
AGAGGAATGAGACATCTCTTCAAAGGATGTATGCGAGGATGGGGGAAATTCTTCCTGAATGGGCACTGTAGAATCCATGACTAACGGTTCAGCATCAAGGTCGATGAAAGTGGAGGTAGAGGTAGTGCTATGAACATGGCAAGGTGCCATGGGGGTAAAAACAATATCTGGTGGATTGTAGACATAATAACAGGTGGTGCAGTGGACATAGGGGTGAGATGATGTACCTGAAGAGTTTTATGCACATACAAACCAACCTCAGACAAAGTAGCATAAGTCGAGCTCACACACTCGTTAGCTTTCTTAAAAAGGGGCTAGAGACCCTTAGGTACATCCTTAGCAAGGATAATTTTAGGGGCGAATGTTCGCCCTTTGGCGAAATTAAGGGGTTTTAAATTTTTAGTGGGCGAATATTTTGTATCATAGTACATTTTTACAAATCACCTCAAATAGCCCACCTTATTTTAAGGGAGAGGGTAAAAAAGGTAAATTTAGCCCTTGAAATTAGGAGTTACAACCTTCCATTCGCCCATTTTCAAGAATAGGTTTTATTTAAGTGAATCCATTCGCCCATTTTCAAGAATAGGTTTTATTTAAGTGAATCCTATGGGCCAAAGGCCCAAATACCATATTTATAAAAGAGGTATGGTAAAATTAATAAAAATATAAATAAATGAGAGGTATGGTAAATAAATAAAGCATTTTTTATATTTACTCCATAAGTCACCTTATACATGCAAGGGTGTAAACAAATAAAAATATAAGTAAAGTGGAGGTATGGTAAATAAATAAAACGTCTTTTTATACTTACTCAAAAGGTATGGTAAATAAATAAAAATATAAATAAAATAGACGTACGGTAAATAAGTAAAACCTCTTTTTTATATTTAGTCCATAACCCTTGTTCTATTTATGAAGGCTCAAGAAAGAGGTTTTATTTAAGTGAATCCTATGGGCCAAATACCATATTTGCCAAAGATGTATGGTAAATTAATAAAAATATAAATAAACAAGAGGTATGGTAAAAAAATAAAACATTTTTTTATATTTACTCCATAGGTCACCTTATATTTACGAACACTCAAAAAATGTGTTATATTTAGGTGAAACCTATGGGCAAAATACTATGGGACAAATACCATGGACTAGATTGTTATTAATACCATCCAAAAAAAACATTATTAACCCTAATATTAGTATTAATAAAAATAAAAATGGCACATGGTATTGACCCATGGTATTCACCAAAATGGCACATGGTATTGACCCATGGTATTCACATGGAATGTAGCCTATTTAAATGGGGGAATTAAACCAGCATAGATCCATCTTTACTTTGGATTTACTAACCCCCGAGAGGTATCAAATATCGTGATATGCAAACTAGCATAGAGTGAAAAAATATTTGATCCCTCTCGGGGCTTGGTAGATCAAGAGTAAAAATGGATGTTGTAATTTAATGTATGTTAAACATTTTAGCTTGCTTAAAATAAAAATAAAATAAAAATCAACTATTAATTTTATTAATTTTTATAAATTACTAATAGTAATTTTTAACCTCCAAGTTTATGATAACCCATGGTATTGACCCATGGTATTCATGTGAGCATAGACTATTTAAAGGGGAAATTCTATCTTAGATCCATCTTAATTCTAGGTCTACCAAGTGCTCATAGGGATAAATAGATTTCATTCCCCCTAAGAGTGGTAGATGTGGAGTTAAGATGGATATAGGTTGGTTTTTATGATAATGAAGATATTAAATAGACTTAGTAAATTATATTGTAAAAACATCTTAAAGTGAATGGTTGAAGCTACATTTAGTCACTTCACAAAAATTAGTAAAAAATACCAATATCTCCATTAATATTGGTTTTTAACTTTTTCTAATTTAACAAAAAAAAAATTCAAAACAATGAAACCTTATCACTCTTTCCACATCACCCTCGCAAAAGATTTCTCACCATTTTTCAAACATTCTCAAAATGATATCTTCATGGAAAAGTTTAGGTACTGATGTTGGATTATTTGTTTGAAAAATAAGTTGGTTTGTACAACCTTTCATCTTCTGTGCTATTCTTAGTTCGTCCTAATGATCTGTAGGGCTTGGATCCACTGCACCATATTTTCCTAAAAGGTGGAGATTGTTCACCAAAAAGGAAATTAATCTACATGTTACAACATTGTTAAAAAATGCGAGACGTATTAGGGTAGTTAATTTTGCTAATAAGCAATTTAGATTGGGAGAGACATAATTAAATTTTATTATTTAATTGAAGATTTCCAATTAAAATAATAATAGATCTACATTTATATATTCATATATTGATTGGAAGGATTCTCACAATGGTCACTTCTTTTAATTAGACCCCCTTCAAGCCTTTGGGATACCTAATACTTTCTTATATAATATAGTTTGGGCCTGCTACTTGTTGGCATGTTGGGGTAAACAAACTTGATGTGTTTTTTTTCATCTCGCAGTTGGAGTCTATGGAATAAGTAAGAAATTTGATAACTTGAAAAAGGTGGTAGCTTGACAAAAGTTGTAGAGAAAAGATTAATCTCTCCTACCTTGATAGAACTCGTTGCCAATATCAACACCTACAAGAACTGTGTTGTGGAATATTATCAAAACTAATATAAGGATATGAAAGAGTGTATTGTAAGAACCTCGACAAACATGGCCACTGAAACTTGGAACATTGTTTGTAGGAAGAGAAAATTATGTTTCTTTTTCCCAAACATGTATGTTAGTATATTACAGTTTAATGAATATGTTTTCTTATTATCATATATGGTTTCATACTTTAACAAAACATTCGCCAAGACTTCACAATGTTTTATTATTCAATAAAAGGTTTGCCAAGATCTTACAAGATTTTATAATTCAGTGAAGGATTCTCCATCATTGTACAAGATAATGTAATCTGGTGAGAGATTCGCCAAAAAAATTATATATACATATTAAATTATTGAAAAAACCACCTCCCATTTTTCCTATGTATCATGGGGATTAGCCCATTTACTATACATATAAATTTAGGGTGGTTCTTAAAATTTTCCCTGCTTTAGTGAGTTCGACTTTGAGATCAGATACATCAAAGGGAAGGAGAATTAGGTTGCAAATGCTCTTAGTAGGAAGGTATAGGTAAATCATATATAAACTATGAGCTCCTATGGGACATAGTTACATCATATGATCTTACAGGGAGGAAACGAAGATGATAAATACATGGATATTATGCATAAGCTACAACATAGAATAGGTACAGGTATAGGTGATCAGGATGCAGACTATCGTCTCACGACAGATGGTTTTGTGAGATTAAGGGATAGGATCTACACGTTGAATTGAAGAGAGCTTAAGAATCCTATCTTGAGATAGTTTCACGTCAAGCCATACTCGGGTCATCTAGGATATCATAAGACATTGACGATGGTGAAGAAGTTCTACTATTGGTCGAATCTGAGGAAGGAAGTTGCAAAGTCCATGGCTAGATGTTTAGATTCTCAGTAGGTCAAGGCACGATGTATGCATCTAGGTGTTTTACTACAACCTATAGCGATTCCAGAATGGAAATGGGAGGTCATTTCCATGGATTTCATTACATGTCTTCCAAGGATAGTGAAGCAATATGATTATATTATGGTCATGGTTAACACATTGAGAAAAGTATCTCACTTCATTCCAATGAAAATTAAATATTCGGCTAGTGAGGTAACATAACTTTTCATCAAAGAGATAGTGAGACTGCATGGTGTTCGAAGAAGATTATGTCGAAAATGGATGCAATGTTCACTTCCATGTTTTGGAAGGAGCTATTTGTGGGCTTAGGTATATAGTTTTCCTTCAACACAACACATATGTAGACAGATGGATAGATAGATAGGGTTAATAGAATCTTGGAGGATATGTCGAGTATGTACATGATTCACCAACATAGTATATGGGAGGATTATCTTCCATTGGTTGAGTTAACATACAATAATGGTTATTACGAGTAATTAAGGATGAGCCCTTTTGAGGAGTTGTATGGGTAGAGTTGTATCACTCCCATTAGATGGAGTGATCCAATGAATAGGGTACTTAGTGGACTGGATATGTTCGTGGATATGGAGCAGGAAATGCAAGTTGTAAAGAAGAATCTGAAGGTAACAAATCATAGATAGAGGAGTTCTGCAGAACAAAACAAGGTGTTCAAGGAGTTTCAGGTTGGGGAGCATGTGTATTTGCACATCAAGACCAAGAAAATATCTTTGACAATTGGTTCATGTGCCAAGTTGGCACTACATATTAGGGGCCTTTTGAGATCCTCAAGAGGATTCGACCAGTGGAATATCGACTTACACTGCTTCCAATAGTGAAATTCCATGATGTCTTCCATATTTCACTACTTAAGAAGTATATAAAGGATGTTGATCATCTTATTGATTGGTCTATATTGCAGCTGGAGCAAGAAGGAGAGCTCCAGCCAGAGCCTTAGTACATATTATAGTGGAAACATCTCATTCTTATGAACAAATCCATAGAGCAAGTTAAAGTGCAATGGAAGCACTTTGGGCCTAAACAAGCTACATGGGAGATAACACATCAGATGCAGACCCTATATCGTTCATTATTTGCCGGTTGAGGCGAAGCAGTTTTGGTTTGATGTTGGTTTATGTTTGTCATATGTTTTGCTGATGTTTTGGTATATGTGTGCATATGGGTGTAAATACTTCCATGAGCTAATTTATAAATCTCCAATAAGTGGAATGGTTGTTATATTGTCTTGTTGTCATGAAGTTTTTCTTTTGAGGATTTCTTTCATTGTAAATACTGCAATGAGCTAAGCTATAAAGCTCCATGGGCTGTATGTTTTCCTTTCAATGGATTTGCTGAGGTCATGATGTGGTTTAACATTGAGGATGGTGTTCCCCAAGGGGGAGGGTTCTGTATTATCTTTGGTTAAAAAAGCATGTAATAAGAATTAATAAAGGCAAAATAAGACCATGGTTAAGGGACACTTATTCCAAGATGAATGTTGGGAAAAGATTCCTATTGGCCATCAATGGATATATTGGGCATCAATGGATGTATGTTTTCGCTAAGGAAAATTGGCAAAGGCTAAGGCAAAGGAATTAAAAGGAAAAAAGACATTTTTGGCACATTTATTTATGAAAATAAGGAAAATTAGGAGAAAAGTAAGGTGAAAGGTCACAAGTTGCATGTGAGGAGAAAATTGAAGGAAAATAATGGAAAAGGAAGAAATTAGAGGCCTCATTTAAAAAAGGGCTTCTAAGGATCAGTTGGTAACCTTTTGTCAGTTCAAGTTTGGAGCTCTCTCATCTCTCTCTCTCTCTCTCTCTCTCTCTCTCTCTTGGTCACTTAGAGTTTTCTTGGAGCACTCTAGCTTCGGATCAAGGAAGGAAAAGAAAGGAAAGGAAAGGAAAGGAATGTAAGGATCAATGAAGAAGAGTAGGAACAAGTAGCTTCAGCATGAATACTTGCAAGTAACCTTTTGCATGTGTTATTTGGTAGCAAGTTTGGACATGTGTGGATTTTCATGTTGTTGTATAGTTCTCTTGTTAACAGTGGGATGGCTTTCCTAGGTTATGACAATGGTTTTTAGCCTAAGATTTCCTTTTCCAAATTCCATGGTACGTTGGGGTGTTTATATCAGTTTTGAGATTTGGTTTTCTAGATTGATTTCAGAATCTACAGCGGAGGTGGTCTCAAATTTCACTCCCAAATGCCTAGGATTCCCTTGACCCGTTTTGGCAAGATACAAAGAAAAACTTGAGAGAGAAGTCTTAGATTAGGGCCTAGGGATCCGAGTTTGTGTTTTTGTAAAGCTTGAGGGAGTAGTCTCAGTTTAGGGCCTGGTGATCCAATATTAGATTGCGGTAAAGAAAAAGAGACAAGGAGATGGAAAATTCCTCAACGATAGTGATGGATTCAAGATAGAATTCCAGGTTTAGTTTGGTTGTGATCAAAGCGTTGATTTTTGTGTGATCATGGTTTGATGAGGGTGGAGGCGGTTTAACCTCTATATTTCCTTGGTTGTTTTTGGACTGGTTTTTCTATGAGATCCCACATTCATGCTTGGAATATGGCACGAGGGTGACTAGTTGAAAGAGAGATTTGGTTCAGCCATGTCTATGATTTTGTGGTACGTTGAAGATTCGAACTTGGTTGGATTTTCTTATGATTAATACAAGCTAAGTTTTCTTAATTTTTCACTTATTTATATGTGGATTTAATGGCTATCATATCTATGATATCTATATGGTTTTATGATAGTTATAAGCATGGTTATATGACTGGTTCATGTCATGGTTATTTCATGTCTTTACTTGTAATTATTAAATGGATGGATGCAAGACCTAATTTATGATATAATAGTTCAATTGAGAAGGTGGTGATCCTTTTGGTTATGTTTCATAAGTTCTTTTGGTCATTTATGCTCTGACTTCTATCCTAGACCAATAGATTGCATTGATGCCAAGTGTTTGACATGATGTCAGTCCGTGTTGGGGATGTCAAGCCTAGTCCTGAGCTTAATTTTTTATTTATTTATCTTGTCATCATGTCTTTGATTGATTCTAACGGCTATAAAATGTTATGGGTAGAGGTTGGTCTTTTGGGCTAGAAAGGTGGCTCAAATCTTGGGGAGACTGGCATAAGTTTGCTAAAAAGAGTCCAAGGACACTGGCACATAAGGCCGTGAGAGAAACTTTGGCTTCTGGACACTGCCTTTCCTATAGCATGGGAGTGAATAGGGGTTAAAAGGATAAATCATCAGTGGGACTAAGGGATAGGATTTCTAAGTGGCTGACATGTCTTCTGAGGGTGTTGTTGTTGATGTGGATGGGTTTGTTTAAGATGTTTAGTTGATTCCATTTCCTTAAAGTCACCAAGGAGGTTGAATCCCTTATAGTAGCCTCGATCATCACATGTTTACACTAGTTGGTCGGTTGCCTAGATAGACCTAGGAGGAGGGGGTGTACATTGGACTTATCTTGTGGTATAGCCAGAAGGTGACAAATACGAGGTAATGAGGCTCAAATTTATAATCATGAGGAGTAAAAAGGGAAGGATTCTGGGATAATAGAAAGAAACAACATAGACAAAAGAATAGAAAATGTGTGCTAAAATAGGGTATCCATGTAGAGGAACTGTAACATACCCCCTTACCACCCATAGTCCATACTAAGGTAGAAACCGAAAATTACTATGATGACCCAACCTCCAATTTCTAGTCATAGAAATCAAGTCTAAAACATTGATGCTTTTCATCTTTTTCAAAACTAAAAATAAATAATAACATTTCATTCATCACGTTTAGACCCTTTTGACGATATAAATTTTACCTCAATCTAAATACTAGATCTAAATTTGTGGCCATTTAAATATATGTCCCTTTTAATCCTACAATGTTATTGAGTCTTGCCACAAGGCACGCACATCATGCCCATGCGAAAGTCCACCCTCGTGCCATGTCATGATGGGTGAAGTCCACATCATATTTCTGCGACGTGGCACTCCACCATAGCACCATGTCATCCTGGGTGAAGTCCACATCATATTTCTCATTAGGTGGTAGTCCCATGTTGCATATGCCACATCCTTAAGATTGATCCCCATCGAATCCCTCCATAACATGTAAAATATGTAGTTCCTCATTATAGTAGATTTTCTACCCATTTATTTTAATAGCCCCAAGCATTCCAGGATGGGAAACTAGGTGTTATGAAATGGAGGGATCTCCATCTACTGGAAGTTGTCAACATCAACCCTTTGGTCCCATAGCGCACTTGACCATTACTTTCTACGCTTGGTGGACTGGTATTATGGTATAACAATTTTTGCGAACAATTATTGAGAATATTTTCTCAATGCATCACCACATAAAACATCTAGAGTCTAAGATGAAACTCTTTATACATTATCTAAAAAGAAGGGTTCACGTCTACCAAAGTCCATCAATACTGATTCCTCAGTTCATTGTACCTTAGCGCTTGTGTTCAACCAATGGCCCAATGGCCCCATGCCACTTGATGAAAAATTATTTATTAGATCATGTCAAATACTCCCTCCACCTACTGACTTCCATCCATTATCCCTTCACAACATTTTCACATCTATGTGATAACCATTGGCCCCATGGTTTGGTGCCTAGAATGGTAAAATTTCCTATTTATTGCTAGATAAAAATCCATCTATCAAGCTCCAAGGTAAAATGTTGGGTCCCTATAATACTAGTGATTACCCCATTACTATTGTAGTTATACCCCTTATTTATATTGTTGTGCCCCTATTGCCCCCATATTGTTATTACTGTGTCCCATAGAATCCCTCTATTGTTATTTTTGTGGATTTACATTATTATTGTTAGGTCGGCTAGATTATATTGTGACTCCTTAGACTCCTATATATAGAAAGCAGGTTTTGTGATTTGAATCATCCAAGAATTGTTCATTTATGTAATGTAAAGGAGGTTTCCCTCTCGAAGAGGCTGAATTCTAAGGCGTTGATCTATCTTTTCTTGAGCTAGTTTCATAACATTTGGTATCAGAGCTTTGGATTCTAGGGTTTCACTGCTCCAAACAAGTCATCGAGGCATTTTCGCTATAATTTTTTTTCTGTGATGTTTCAAAAGTTCCAAAGAAACCCATTTTAGAAGAAACCACACTAAATCGTGGGTCCAAATTTCAGATATTTTTGCGCTATATTTGCGGAGATATGATCTGAGGAAGTTGGTCTTTTTGCAGACTCCTGAATTACATTCCAAACAGGTGACCTGGGAAAATCATCATAACATTCTCTTTGAACATCGGATTGAAATTTCATAAGACGATACATAAAGAGGACGGACTATAGTTTCTTGTATGCATTTGTTAGATCCATAGGTCAAAACAGTGACTCGTGGCACGTTGTACAAGTTTTCTCTACTGAACTAGTCTATAATCAAGTCACTGTGGGAGAATTTGTATAACTCTTCCTTGGGGAAACCAATTTGGGTCAGACTTGTGGAATTGGAAAAAGGATGCAGAAGGATACTACAGGTTGCAATTTCAAAACTGGATGATCTGAAATTATAGAGATACATCAGATTCAATATCAGGCTTCTACAAAGTGAGAAAAGGTGTGTAGTTTTTTTTTAATTTTTGCCTAAGCTTGGTTTGAAAGAATTCAAAAGGCATAGTAAAGCATTATTATCGGTAACTGATGCCCTGAGGAAAGAAAATGAAAACAGATAGTAAGGAACTAGAAAGCTCTAGCATGACTCATGAAGAGGAGGAAGAAATGCTACATGATATATCAAAATTACAAGAACAAGTGCAACAAATGTCACGCTCACAAAAGGTAACAAAAGCTAAGATAAATGGCATGGAATCTAAGATAAATGGTGTGGAATCTAAGATAAAGGGCATGGAATCTAGTATGGATGATTCAAAGACAGATTTAAAGAGAGACATAGCAGATTTGAAGACAGATTTGAAGACAGACATGGCAGATTGGAAGACAGATTTGACAAATTTTCTACAAGAAATACTTACTAATGGTGAAAAGGTTGTAAAGGAAACTCATGATGTGAACAAAAGAAATGTTAATCAGGATTCCATAGACTCTAATGTTGGATCAAAGACCCACCATATTCCAAAAATCGATATGAGGAAGTTTGATGGCAAGGATCCCACCACATGGATATTACAGATGGAGTAGTTCTTCGATCTCAATAGTGTGCAAAACACACAAAAGTTATGTATGGAAACTTTATATTTGGAAACAAATCAGTTTGTATAGTAACAATGGATTTGCTCTCGTAAACAATTTATCACTTGGGAAATTTTTACGGAAGAATTGATAGCACATTATGAGGATACAAAAAGCAACACTTTTTTTATCCAATTGATAAG